>CAXAKX010000277.1:0-57367 GCA_963969525.1 Ontholestes murinus
ATTTCAGGTTTTGTTAGATCCTTAGATCTAGCAGGTCATTTGGTGGGTTCATTCTTACCAATCCACTGGTTGGGAAAAATGAAATGCCCTCACGTCTTGTGAAAATTGGGCAGGTGCTCCGTCTTGTTAAAACCACACCCTGTTTCTTGTTAGTTAGGGTACATTAGCTAACGTTCCGGGTAATTCAATTTGCAAGAAGTACAAATACATAGACCTACTGAGATGGCCCTCGAAGAAATGTTGACCTACAACATGGTTTCCAAAAAATTCCGCCCCAGACATTCAATGCTGATGATCAACTTGTCTCATAACATGCGGATTATCAGTTAAATAATAGTGAAAATTGTACCTATTGACAGATCCGTTGTTATGGGATGACGCCTCATCCGTGAATAAAATATATTGGAAAAACGAAAGATCCTCCTGTATTTTCTGTCTTCCCCAGAAACAAAATTCGGAACGAAATTGAAAATCAGTATTACTCAGTTCTTTATATAGCTGAATATGATATGCTTGATATCGATTTTTCTTCAGAATGCTTTGTACTGACCTCTCGCTTATGCCAGTTCCTTCACCAATGTCTTTTTGGTTCCTCGTTGATGATAGGCTTTCTTCTTTTGTTTTTTGTAATTCACACCTCCCATTTACATGTCAAACTAATTGTTTAATTGACAGATGCATTTTTTTCAGTCATGGCTATCTATTCAAAAACAAATTCGCATTCAAGGACCGTTTGAAATATAAATTCTTTTATATCTTGAAAATTATCACTTTTAGGTATAGGGTATGCTTAACATTTTTTGTAGAAAATTAGATGTAGAATAATATAAAATTTAAAAAAATATATGATTCCATTTAAAAAAAAAGAGTTACGACAATTTGAAATTTTAGAAAATGGCGTGTCTGATACAAAGGCAGGGTTTCTCAAAAGTGAAAATTTTTAACACTGGTACATAAACAGTACTTATGACCAACCATAGGAAAAAGAAAATTTCTTAAATTTTAAATACAACATCAGAATAATTTTTTTTGTGAACCTCCGCTTTTTACATTTTTTTCAGAAAAACGTCAATAACTCGGAAATGCCATATCGAAATTAAAAACCAAAAAAAGGTTTAAGTTATAAAATACTATCCAAATTATAAAATGAAAAAATATACAGGGTGTTCCATTTAAAAAAATGTTTGCTTTTGTTATAACGCAAAATTGGGACACCCTGTATATTTGAAAATAATTTTACGGCATAGAGATTTTTAATTCAATAAATTTTTATATGAAACATTTTTTTCTATCTCTTACGAGAAAGGCGCTAGGAAAGCTTGACGCACTGTTGCAGGACCCTGTATATATATAGATATAAGTAAATTGTATTAATTAAAATATCGAAGAATAATTTTTGAAGAATAATTCTAAAAATTTATATAAATAAAATCCAAGGAAATTATTATTATTCAAATGTTAAAAAGAAAATAAATCTACAGTTTTAAGAAGAAAATAACTAAACTAAATCTAGAAACCACAAGAAAGAAGAAGTCAAAAGAAAAGTTTTTCTACATAAATGTTAAAAATTATAGATGATCTTAGTAAAACTAAAAAAATAAAAAATAAAAATTTGTAATTTCGAGAAAAGGTTTTTTATAAAATTCTATATAATTCAAATCTAGAAAAATTTATTAAAACAAAAATAATCGAAAAAATATATAGCTTTAAGAAAAATTACTCGACTAAAAACATAAAAACCTTAAATAGTAATTTCAAAAAAATAAAAAAAAGATCTCGAGAAGAAAGTTTTAAAGTTTTATAAAGAGAAGTTTTGCAAAGGAAATGGCAAAACTTTTAGAAAACCTTGGGAAAAAAATATGCATGATCTCGAAAATACTACTCAAAAAGTAGATTTTGTACAGTTCAAAAAAATATCTAAAAATAATTAAAAGAAATTGCAAAATATAGAGATTTCTCTAAAAAATTTAATTGATTAAAATGTTCAGAACAAATATTCTAGAAAAACTTTTATGAAAAAAAAAATTTAGGACATCCAAAAAGTGTAATACAGTTTTAGACCAAAATAACAAACAAATTAGAAACGTTGAGAAGAAATTCTTGGAATCTCTTGAAAACTAAATATATTTTTTTAAATTTTTTAATTTTGCTATGTTTCGAATGATCTTAATCACTTATAAAAAGTTTTTAAATTAAAATAAAGTGATTCTTATAAAGAGTTAACCGTTTAAAAAGTCGATTGTTTCTGTTTATTCGATTTTGTTTTATTTTGCAATAAAATAATAAAAGTAAAAAGTAATTTGCTGTTATAACTTTAGGAAAGTTTATTTATTTTAACTAATAATAATTAAAAAAAGCTACCTAAGGACTGTAATAAATTTTATTACATTTATTTTATTAGTTTAAATAAATAAGGTTAATTAAGTTGTCTTTTAACTGTTTGAAAAGTTTTAGATTCGATTAGAAAATTTTCTATTTGATTAAAATTTTAAAAGCTAAATTCGAGCTATTTGTTAATTGTTTTTTCTCTAGACAATGAAAATTTGTATTTTATGGACTTCACCCAACACCCGAAAGGGTAAAAGGGTTTTTGATTATATATATATATATATATATATTTCCAATTACGTAAGAACATTAAAAGTAGTTTTTTAATGTTTCTTTGGTAAAATAAAATAAGTGTAACAAGCTTATTTAAACACAAACACGAATACACAAATAACACGGGTGAAGGACCACGTGGTCTTGGCTATCGACCACGTGGTCCTACAGCCGTGACAACTACTACTGCTACGAACATAATTATTTAAGTTAATTTGAAAATTGTTGTTTTTTCGAGTGATCAAATGTTTTTTTATTTTACAATTGTTTAAAAATTCAATTATTTCTTGTTTAGATAAAGCTTTAACGGTTTCTTTATAATATTTAATATGATTTTTTTTCTAATAAAAATAAAGTTTTCTTAAAGATTCTTGAAATGTTCTTTAAGATTTTACTTTTGTAGGACCCATGAGTTTTCTTAGGTATCAATATCTTCAAAACTTTTCAATGTATTTAAATGTCAAAATCTTCTAAAAAAAATTTAAATCATTGATTTACGTTTTCAATATTTAATTAAACCGTCGCTTTTTTCTGATAGGAGGGTGGGTTAGAGGTCACTCTACATAAACATAATAATCCAGGACTGCGCAAGCAGTATTTTGTTGATTTACATGATTTAAATAATTATTAGTGGTAAACTTATTTTATCATCTCAAGAATTTAAAAATATAGTTTCACTTCTAGTTTTAAAATTAGCAAGTATCTAGATAATAGTTCCAACAACCCTCTATTATACACACTACAGTGTCTTCTACATATTCTTCTACAGAGGTCAATGATGGTTATATGTATCTTCAAAAACTTATTTTTCCTAATTTAATATTTCTTTGCATCAAATTTTCCAGTCATTTGTTTCCAAATTAGACATCCAAATAATTTCATACTGCCTATAAAATCCTCCCAACTGAATAGGTTTTAGAATATTATTTTTAGAATCGCATTGATGATAAACCATCCACAAAATACTGCTCGCGCAGTGATGAATTTCTATTCCACCAGTATCTTATTGATGTAAATCATCTAAAAAATACTACTCGCGCAGTACTTCTTCTATGCAAGCATACATCACTCCGCAAGCAGTATTTTGTAGATAATTTAAGACAATATACCGGGTGTCTCAGCGTGCGCGCCGAGTAGCTTTACGGCTAAACGGTTTATTTTTTTCAAAATCCGTTTTCGCAGGAGTATGTAGGTGTATTGGGACCACATTTTAAAATTAGTTTTAAATATACAGGGTGTCCCATAAAAGCATGGCGTATCATAGTTATGTTTTTTCTTATGGAACACCCCATATTTGATATTTTTTTCAGATTCTACATCAAAAATAAGGGTAACTTTCATTATAAGATCATATGCCTAAACCTAATAATTTCTGAAATATTTAAACAATTTTGGAAAAATTGACGTTTCGAAAAAAAATTATATCTTTCAAATAGGTGAATGAAAACAAATGAAATTTTGTGTCAGTATATTAGACTAATGGGTGAATATTTTAGGCCATTTATAGGAATTTTAAATATTAAGATGTTTTGATAATTTAATGTGTCTACAGAAACACATTCAAGGTCAAATTTCGTGCTTACTTTAAATGGAACACCCTATATCTAATAAACCTATCTTGTAGCAAATTTTATTATCTTTCAAAAAGTATAAAGGTATTCTATACCTGTTACTTATAGTTTTCAAGATATATCCATTTTTGTTAATTTTCGACATAATAATTATTAGTATCAATTATTGCAATAGTCAGTTAACACAACCAATGATTTTCGAGATATTTCCAAATTAACACACTAATTGAATAATTTATTTACACATATGTACATGATTACGTAATATCGTCTTAGAATTTCAAAAAACATAACGAAAAACCACAAATGAAATTAACAAAATAATAACAACATTATTTTTTTATAACAAATTTTCAAAAATACCACCATCGCACTGAATGCATAATTCAATTCTTTTTTGAAACGATAGTTTAACATTTCTTAGCATATTGGGTGTTATTGATCTAAATGCATCCTTAATTCTGTCCTTCATGTCTTCAACAGTTGTGGGAGGAGTGGTGTATACTTGATTTTTAATATACCCCCATAAAAAGAAATCCATGGGGGTTAAATCAGGGGATCTAGGTGGCCAAGCTACGTGACCTCCTCTTCCAATCCATCGCCTATTAAATATTCTATTTAAATATTGACGAACCGCCAATGAAAAATGAGGTGGCGCACCATCGAGCTGTAACCACATGTTTTGGCGAATATTCAGTGGAATATTCTCTAATAATAATGGAAATTCTTCTTGGAGAAATTGTAAAAATATGGGACCATCCAAGTATCCATCGAAAAAATGAGGTCCAATGACGTAATTACCCAAAATGCCTCCGAATACATTAATACTCCAACGATGTTGTCGATCAGTAATTTGAAATTTGTGGCAATTTTCGGGGCTGTAATAATGGCAGTTACGTCGATTAAAAGATCCGTTATTATTAAAAGATGATTCATCCGTAAATAAAATATTATTCAAAAAATCTTCATCATCGCCACTTTTATTTAAAACACATAAACAAAAATCTAACCGCTTCTCGAAATCCGCATTATTCAGATGCTGGTGAATTTCATAGTGATATGGGTGGTATTCATGTTTTTTTAATATCCTTGATATGCTCGCCTTGCTTAACCCAGTCTCACGAGCTACTATACGTGTACTCGTGCTAGGATTATCTATTACAGAAGTAAGTACCTGTAATTGTGTCTCCTCGTCCTTAGTTACAGTGTTGAAGTTCGTTTTTTTCAGATACTTGACACTGCCTGTGGTTTTAAATATATTTAAAACTTCCTCCAATGTCTTCTTATTAGGATGTCTCCTATCAGGGTACCTTTCGCGATATACTCTTTCCGCTAAGAGACAATTTTCATAACATTCCCCTATTATTAGGATCATGTTAATTCTTTCGTTTAAGGAATATTCCATTTTTGCGGTCGTTACAAATGATTCGAATGTGTCAACTGACTTTGTTTATAAACAAAAGCTACACACTAGCTTATTGCAATAATTGATACTAATAATTATTATGTCGAAAATTAACAAAAATGGATATATCTTGAAAACTATTAGTATTAGGTGTAGAATACCTTTATACTTTTTGAAAGATAATAAAATTTGCTACAAGATAGGCCTATTAGATATAGGGTGTGCCATTTAAAGTAAGCAAGAAATTTGACCTTAAATGTGTTTCTGGAGATACATTAAATTACCAAAACATCTTAAAATTTTAAATTACTACAAATAGTCTAAAATATTCCCCCATTAGTCTAATGTACTGATACAAAATCTCATTTGTTTTCATTTACCTATTTGGGAGATATGATTTTTTTTCGAAACGTCAATTTTTCCAAAATTGTTTAAATATTTCAGAAATTATTAGGTTAAGGCATATGATCTTATAATGAAAGTTACCCTTATTTTTGATGTAGAATCTGAAAAAAATAACAAATATGGGGTGTTCCATAAGAAAAAACATAACTATGATACGCCATGCTTTTATGCGACACCCTGTATATTTAAAACTAATTTTAAAATGTGGTCCTAATACATCTACATACTCCTGCGAAAACGGATTTTGAAAAAAATAAACCGTTTAGCCGTAAAGCTACTCGGCGCGCACGCTGAGACACCCGGTATATATATTTAACTACAAACATCCACAACTGTGCAAGCAGTATTTTGTTGATGTACATGATTTACATAATTCTTGGTCTTCCAAAAATTTAAAATTTTATCTATAGATTTTAATTCAGCATATATCTAGATAATAATAACCCTCTTTTATACACACTACAGTTTCTTGTATAGATGTCGGTGATGGTTATATGTATTTTTAAAAGCTTATCTTTTTTAGTTTAATATTTCTTTGCGTCAAATTTTCTTTTTTTCTTTTTTTCCAAAATTGGACATCCCCATAATTCAATACCTACCTATAAAATTAGGAGTTAGGAGTAACGGAATAACTTTATGAATATTATTTTTACAATCGCATTGACGATAAACCATCCACAAAATACTGCTTGCGCAGTGATTAATTACTAGTCTACAAGTATTTTATTGATGTAAATCATCTAGAAATATTCAAAAAAATTTGTAATTAATTTCATTGGATACAATGAAGCGATAAGGAATTAAAGTTTATATGTATATGTAGGGTGTGTGGGTGGCCTCTATCCCACCCTCCAGTCAGAAAAACATAATCAAAAATTATTTGAAAAATTTGTTTGAATATATCTATTAAATTTAGCAAAAATGTTATGTTTATTTACATTTTACAACTTTTAATTCTCTGGCTTATGTTTCACTGATTGGTGAGTGGGTTAAAAGACACCCACCCACCCTACATATACATATAAATTTAGAATTTAGAATTCAAAATTGAGCTAATTATTAAGAATAGCCTTTTTTGCGTAATCCTCATAGTTTTCGAGAAAAATATAGGGAAAGTATTATGTTGGCCACATCACCATTTGTATATTTAAAAATGGTGATGTGGCCATCATAATACTTTCCCTATATTTTACTCGAAAACCATTGAGTTTACGCGAAAATGCTATTCTTAACATTTTGTTTAGTTTTGAATTCTCTACAATTATTTGTAATATAAATTTTATGTAACTCTCATAGTTTATGAGTAATTGGCAATAAATGTCAAAATTTTCAATTTTAATTTTAAAATAATTTAAAAAACCAAAAAACGCCTCGAGTGAACATCCACTTCTGGTTTATGACTCATTACCAAAAGCTCTTCAGTTCCAGTTTTTAACGAAAAACCTCAAGTTTAAAGTTTCATCTAAAACTGATCATTCGTTTTTGAGATAGAGCGCCCAAAGCCATACTCAATCACGAAAACATTACTATTCCAAATGGTGATGTGGCCATCATAGTACTTTTCCTATATTTTACTCGAAAACTATAAGGTTTACGCAAAAAGGCTATTCTTAATGATTTATTCATTTTTGAATTCTCTACAATTATTTGTAATACAAGTTTAATGTAACTATAACAGTTTATTAGCAATTGGCAAAAAATATCAAAATTTTCAATTTTTATTTTTTTTCTGAAAAGTTAACAATTTTATGAAAAATATGTTTTAAAACTAATTCAGTTTTTTATTTCCTTTCACTTTTGTTTGAAGAGTTTTTTAAAACCTCCGGTCTATGAATAAAACCTTAATTTTGAAGTTTGATCTCAAACAGATAATTCGTTTTTGAGATACAGCGCCCACCGACAGACACACACACATAGACACAGAATTTTTTTTCCAGAAATCAGTGCAATGGACTCAGGGGACCTCAAAACGGATATTTCCGCAAAAAAAAATTTCAAAAAAAATCACGAAAACAATACTCCCCCTATATATACTATATAGGGAAAGTAATAATTTTCACTAGTTCCCTAAGTTGCTAAGCAACATACTTTAGGGGTTTAGTCAAAATTATCGCAAAATTATCATTGCCCTTGGTATATTATATCTGAATATTTGTTGCGCAAAAAATATTTTGTCTTCTTCCTGTAAAATGCTATTTACTCATTTTAAATAGTATTTTTTACAGGGGTGCGTATGTCAAAAGAAAAAGTAATTATCAAACTCGACACGATATTGATATCCGTTCAACGTTCTATAATATTATGTATGAGAAAACTCATTTTAATACAAATGGAAGTGAACACCAATATCAATTAATTCAAAACCCAACTTTCTAAATTTTTGATAAACGTAGATCGATTAAATTTTCAATATGAGTTTCTGAGAAGAACCATGAGTAACGTCTCTGAATTTAAAAGAGAATTTCAAAATTACGAAAAAATATTGAATTACTCCCGGAATGACATAATTACTAAAATTGAAACGATACAACTGAGTGTTAAACCTAAACGTATAAAAAGAGGTCTAATCGATGGCTTAGGCACAATAATTAAAACCATTAGCGGAAACATGGACGCCCGTGATAGTAAAAGAATTGATGAAATCTTGAGACATTTGGCAAATAATCAAAATAACTTAGAAAATCAACTTAAATTTGGATACAGCGTTAGTACCAAAATTATTCCAAATTTTAATAAAACACTGCAAAATATTGCTCACAACCAAAATTTATTACGATCAGCACGTTTTTTGTGAAAGACCTATACAATTAACTCGAGTTACTTTTCGGCATAATCGGAAATGTCTTACAAATAATTTTGAATTCATTAATCTTCTGTAAATTAAAGGTTCTAAACCCGGATATATTAAGGCCTCAGGATTTATTTGAAGAATTACGTAAAATCTCTATCAATTACAACGAAAAGTTACCTTTTGAATTAAAACATGAAAATATATTAGACTTTGAATCAATAATAACAATAAATTGTAAAATCGAAGAAACAAAAATTCATTACTTCCTGTCCTTGCCAATCAATTACGAACAATCATTTGACCTCTATACAATGTATCCCATTCTGTTAAAACATGAGTCCGAATACTTCACCATCATTCCGAATGTTAAAACGTAACTCGAGTCGAAAATAGACTCTAAAGTTTTGTCACTAAACGATATGTGTTTGGGCGTTAATCAATGATATCAATGCAGTAATAATCTGCTTATCAACTATAAAGCAGACTGCGAAACTGAACTACGTAAGAATGGGTCGAGCAAAAATTGTAGATTCACAAAATTAAAAATTGAAAATAACCACCTGGAGAAAGTGCCCGATACCAATCAATTCCTTGCTGTATTTACAACAAGTGAAGGAATTAGGATCACCTATCCTGACCGAGAAGAATCACTGGGATTTTCCTGATCCAACCCGACAAGTGTGACCTGACCTTTCGGATAATACCGAAAATCGAGGAAACTTTCGGAAGCCCCGTCCTCATCAGAGCAGTGAAGCCCCTCTTGAATGATTTGAATGTGAAAAACTTCTCTGTTCAGCTGAAAAGACTTAAATTGGATGACATCCACGTGTTTGCCCAAAACTATATAGTGCCGGAACAAGTGATTCCCCTAAAACCCAGTGCATGGACGCTCTTATTATACCAAATATCTTAGGCGAAAATACTACACCCCCGAGAACGCTATCGATTCTTCCCCTGCATGTCGAATCTAAGGAGGGAGGAGATACCTGTCGTCCACAATAAAACTTTAATTGTTTATTATAAATTAATCTTATTATTTAATTATGCATAATTCCATATTATGTTTAGTCGCTCATTTTACGCTTATCTATGTGCGGAGTAATTTCCGCCAGATGTTCTTTGGCTTAGCTTTTAGTTTTAGTATTGTATAAATAGGATTAGCCATTAGCCATTATTATTATTCAAGTCACTACTACGTTAGTCAGTATTGTTGTCAGTCGTTTATTTAAATGTAGTATTTAATTTATTTATTTAAATAATTTAAACTGGAGTCGAATAAGTTAGGTTGTATCATCTTAGTCAAGTCAACTTATCCCTTAAATGTAAATGTATGTATTCGCTACATTTTTGTTATTAATCTATGTTAAATTTAATTTGATTATATTATATTACTGACTTCAACGCATCACTGTTGTGTCATATTGGGTTATATTTAAGTTATTGTTTATATGTTTATTCGCTTGTGATTTGGTTTAGAATATTGTTGTTATTAATGTTTGTGTAATTAAATGTAAAAGGTATTAACCATTAATAAATAAATAAATAAATAATATTTGACGTATAAATCTAAATCTAAATGTATCATAAAATTCGGAAATAAATAGTTTCTAAAAATTCAAAGTTCAACCACGAAAATATAATTTGTATACGAATCTTGAAAAATTTGATTACTTGGCGTTAAGATTTTTTTGCTTATTTTGACTTTTTGTGCTTATTTTCATGCCTTTTTAGATTAAAATGCTTTTTTTGAGCATAAATATTAATTAAAAATTTTACACTGATTATAAATTAATGTACTACTAATATAGAGAATTTTCATAAAAATGTGTACCCCATCATTTATAGATTATATTTTTATGACATATTTTCTTCGTGTCATTTTCGTTAATTTTCACATTAAAAGTTCAAAGCTAAATTAAAAAAAAAAACAGCAGACAATTCCTCAATCTTTAGCATCATCTTCAACAAACGATGGAAAATTTATGTTTAATTTAGATTTATGTAAAACACTTTTAAATTCGATTATCCCTTTAAGAAAATTACAAAATAATGCATTTAATTCTTTCTTGGAAAAATATTGTAAAATGCGCATACAAAAAAATAAAAATATTATTAACATTAATTATATGTGGTTTAGTATAGATGAAACCACATACGCTTATTTAATTTAATAATAGGAGTTTTGCATGAAGACATCCCGACCAACAGTATTTTGATATATTAAAAAGAATTAAGAAAACTGATAATAACACTATAGCAAAATTCATAAATGATGGATCAACTAGCTTATTTTTGCCGTAGGCAATACTAAGTTACAAAATTTTACTAATAATGCATTTTATACCTTGTTCAAGTTTAGCACATGGATTGAAACGAATTGTTGAAACTATAAGGATGACATTTCCATTGGTAGATTTAATTAAAAATGGAAAAATAGTTCTTATACTCCTCTGTGAGTATTATTCAAGGAGACATTATCTGATATCTCACTGCCCCATGAACCAGTGCTAACAAGATGGGAAATTTGGTTAGATGCTGCGATGTACTATGCGAACAATTTTGAAGGATTTAATAAGGTTATATACGACTTTCCCGAGACGACAAGCAAATCAGTTAATGGCTGTCAGTCAGTTCTCAAGAAACAAGGGCTTCTAAACAATTTAGTTACATAAAATCCCGTTTAAATTTTGTAAGCTACACCATAAAATCTTTATAAAAGCAGGTTCAATTTAGAAAATACCTGGACGCATTGGCCAAGAAATCAAAATAATATTGAAAGAAATATTCGGTAAAAATGAAGCATTTTTAATAATAAATAAGATAAACCTGATTTTGAAGGGCGACAAGGTCCCCAATTTTCAAATGTATCCAGCTATAATTTTAAATGAAGAGAAACGTATCCACTTTCAAAAATTTATTGAGCCACAGAAGTAATGATTTTACAATTGAACACCTAGAACAACATTTAGTGATCAACTGTTTTCATGAATAGTTATTTTAAATGTATACAAAATTACAATTGAATATTTTCATCTACCTGATGAAGCCGCTGTGTGGTGAAACATTGTTATAGTACAATATTAAAAACATTCAGAAACCCTATACTGTGTCAGTATTTCTTTATGTGTTATTATGGAGTTTCGACAAGTAACAGCCACATCAATTCAATATTTTTAAATACACTTACACAATATTATATATTGCGTAAAGAAAGTATGTTTATTTTAGTTGTAAGCAGAATTTCTATGTAAAATATGTTGAAAAACGTGTTACATATTAAGAAAATATAGTTTTCTTTAGTGCTTTTTTTCCTGCTTTTATGCTTTTTTGCCCGTTTTAATGCTTTATTTCTGGTTGAACTGGAACACATCATCCTGGCCCAAGCGGCATAATATAAAGATGTTGTTTTAGTTGTGTACGAATCATTAAGTAGACAAACCGCCAAATTTATGATCGAGCGTATCAAGTTAGTGTTTCGAAATATATACGCACGGGGAATTATGCGACATAAACAATAATATCCATTTATATTGGATTTAATATACTAATTGTATTATATCTACTGGAATGTTTAAATTGCTGCCTTAATAAATTAAAAATAATGGAAATTATATATAATTAAAATTATATTTCCTACTGTTTCTTCCTTATTTTAATGAATTACAATATAATATTATTAAAAAATTTAATGCAAATACGTGAACTTAAATTTTTTAGTTTGTATACATTCATTTAATGTTGAATTTTGATTATATTTCATAGAGTATATTAAATGTATATGTGAATAATAATTATAATAAGAATAATAATATCTTTATTTTTAGATTAGGTCAGGTTAGGTTAGGTTTAGGTGAGGTTAGATTAGATTAGATAAGTTCAACATATGTGATTAATAACAATATCTTTATTTTATGGTTAGGTCAGGTTAGGTTAGGTTTAGGTGAGGTTAGATTAGATTAGATAAGATCAGCATATATGAGTATTAATAATAATAATTAATATATTGAAAATTTATTTGTTAATATGTTTAGGTTAATTAATATTTCTAGATGAACTTGCAACAGAATGACTTAATTAAAATGTATACAAAATAATTAACATTTATTATTAAGAAAGAATGGTTGAAATAGAAAAAAATGAGTGTTACTTCTTTGATCTGAATTTTCTTGGCCGATTTTTTATAAATTAAAATGAAATAATTATTTTATCATGAAAATATATTTTTCATGTTAATCAATTGGTAGTTAAAATTTAAATAAATTTCTGTTAACGCTTCCTAATTATCACTTATTTGTACTCGTATGCTAGAAAAATTTGATTCATATTCACACGATGATGAGTTTCGCCATATCCTGCGCGCGTGTACAATTAAGCAGTGTTTATAGATGCCGATAAAAGACGATCGTTAATTTTGCGGCATCCCATTAATAACGATTTATTGATGTTAAAATAACTTCTTTATATTAAGCCGCTCGGGACGGTTTGATATAGTCGCATTTCTGGTGCCTTTTTAAGTGCTTTTTTTTCACATGTTTAAGCCTTTTTATCTGGAACACATCATCCTGGCCCAAGCGGCATAATATAAAGATGTTGTTTTAGTTGTGTACGAATCATTAAGTAGACAAACCGCCAAATTTATGATCGAGCGTATCAAGTTACTGTTTCGAAATATATACGCACGGGGAATTATGTCGCATAAACAATAATATCCATTTGTATTGGATTTAATATACTAATTGTATTATATCTACTGGAATGTTTAAATTGCTGCCTTAATAAATTAAAAATAATGTAAATTATATATAATTAAAATTATATTTCCTACTGTTTCTTCCTTATTTTAATGAATTGCAATATAATATTATTAAAAAATTTAATGCAAATACGTGAACTTAAATTTTTTAGTTTGTATACATTCATTTAATGTTGAATTTTGATAATATTTCATAGAGTATATTAAATGTATATGTGAATAATAATTATAATAAGAATAATAATATCTTTATTTTTAGATTAGGTCAGGTTAGGATAGGTTTAGGTGAGGTTAGATTAGATTAAATAAGTTCAACATATGTGATTAATAACAATATCCTTATTTTATGGTTAGGTCAGGTTAGGTTAGGTTTAGGTGAGGTTAGATTAGATTAGATAAGATCAGCATATATGAGTATTAATAATAATAATTAATATATTTAAAATTTATTTGTTAATATGTTTAGGTTAATTAATATTTCTAGATGAACTTGCAACAGAATGACTTAATTAAAATGTATACAAAATAATTAACATTTATTATTAAGAAAGAATGGTTGAAATAGAAAAAAATGAGTGTTACTTCTTTGATCTGAATTTTCTTGGCCGATTTTTTATAAATTAAAATGAAATAATTATTTTATCATGAAAATATATTTTTCATGTTAATCAATTGGTAGTTAAAATTTAAATAAATTTCCGTTAACGCTTCCTAATTATAACTTATTTGTACTCGTATGCTAGAAAAATTTGATTCATATTCACACGATGATGAGTTTCGCCATATCCAGCGCGCGTGCACAATTAAGCAGTGTTTATAGACGCCGATAAAAGACGATCGTTAATTTCGCGGCACCCCATTAACAACGATTTATTGATGTTAAAATAACTTCTTTATATTAAGCCGCTTGGGACACTTTGATATGGTCGCCTTTTTATCCACTCTCTAGTAATAATTATTTATTTTAAATACCTACACACTAATTAGTAGTAGTTATTAGTACTTTTTTTAAATTTTAAATATCATTTCCGTAATATTAATTAATTTCTAAGTAATTGTGCAGGTTTTTACTTCCCGATCGATTTTGACAATTCAAAATGAATAACAAATAAAATTTGTTGGTATCACTTTTTTAATAACACCAGTTACAATAGTTTCGACAAATTTAGCTTGTCATTATCAAGCAATTATTTTTTATAATAATTAACAAATATGCAATTGACTTTTACTAACTTATTTTAATTATTAGTTTATCATAAAATAATCTTTGTTTAATTTAAAGGTAAGATTAAATAATTAATCAATTGTCGTATATATACATGGGTATGTCACATGAAATTGTTAATTTTGTATGGTTAATAATTATGAAATTGGTTAAAGGTTAATTAAAAAAAATAATTAGAAAAGACACGAATTCGTAAAATCTACAGATTTTTCCAATTATTAGTGAATTTTCTATAAAGTAAGGACTTCAATATTTTATTTAAAAAAATACTTTGTAAATAAAATTAGATTAAATGTTCTTTGTTTAATACTAGCTAATTCCATAATTAAAATAAATGTGATTATTTTGTTTAAATACCGTTAAAAAATTACCTGTGAAAAAGTTGCCAACGATTCAATGCATTTAGCCAATATACTTATGTCACCATTAATGTTTGCAAACTGGATAAATACAAGGTAATAATAATATAACGTAGAAAATAAACCCATCATGGCATATACAGTCCGTCTTTTAGATGGTCCCGGTGCAAGACCAATAAAATTTAGAGATGTCATTCCTATTTTTAAGACATTTGTATAACGAACCATCTTAAAGCTTGTCTTTTTTGTTCGACAGTCGTATATTTCTATCAACTAACATATATTTACGGATTTCTGCAACTTATACAATTTATGATAATTTCATTAAATTAATTATGTATATCCAGCTGTATCTTACCTGTAATATTGGCACTAATTATTAAAGGACTAATACCAAACGCAATGTGCGCTCCGAATTTACTTATTGGATGTGTCTAACTAATAATTAACTTTACTTGTGTTTATACACCCATCTGAAAATTTAATAAGTTAATTGGAAATATTGCACATATGTCTTAATACAGCAATACAGGAATGACATAGCATCGTAACCAGCAATTAGAAAAATTGGAGGGGATGTAAATACAAAATCTCACGCTATTAGATAATAATAATAATAATAATCCAATTTATTTCCGGTGTAAGTTAATATACATAGAATACAACACAAACATGGAAACACGTCAAAATAAAAATTTAAATTATAACATATTTATATATATTAAATATCCGAGTGTAGAAACTCTTCGGTACTGTATAGTTCCAATGTGCACAATATATCAAACAGCATACGCCTCATTTTTGTATACGATTTTTCATTTTTAATTGACTGTAGGAGGTGGTTGAAAAATTTAATACACGTGTACTCTGGACCTCGTTCAAACATAGTTAACCTATGCGAAGGATATCTGTAGGTAATACCATGCCTAGTGTTGTGACTACTATTTAAAATGTACTGGGCAAATAGATGGCCATGTTTATACAAAAACTTGATACATTCATAAATATAGACAGCAGGGGCCGTCAGTATCTTCAATCTTTTAAATACTCCTCTGCAACTGTCCCTTTGCTTCATTTTGCAAATTATTCTAATCGCACGCTTCTGAGTTGGCACAATAAAATGTTTTTACAATATCATCATTTGTATTGTGTGCTATAACCTTTAAGCCATAACATATTTTGTTGAGTTTAGATGATAAGGTGTCGAGATGTTGTTTGTAGGTTTCATCAACAATAACTCCAAGGATGTGTTGTTGAGAAACACTGACTGGTTTTAAATAGAATTGTTTGTGTTTTATTTTTGTTCAATATTAACTTGTTTTTATTGAACCAGTCATTAATATTGTTCATTATTAAATTTCCAGAATTAACAACGTCTACATATGTTTGTCCGAAAAGTAACAAGTTTGTGTCATCGGCATAGCACGCAATTCCACTATCTATGTTTGTGTTGTCAGAAATATCATTTAAGAAAATATTAAATAGTAGTGGGCCCAGGATACTACCTTGCGGAATGCCCATATTGGTTTGTAAAATATCGGATGTAATTTCGAATACTCCATTATTAATTTTTACAGATTGAGTGCGACTATTCAAATATGATCTAAACCAATTGTTTGCAGTTCCTCGTATTCCGTAGTGATTCAGCTTGGTAATCAATATAGAATGATCGATGGTGTCGAATGCTTTAGATAAATCTAACAGCACTCCACAAACGACTTTTCTCGTATCTAAGGCATACAGAATTGAAGTGATATATTGAAATAAAGCAGTATCTATACTTTTCCCCGTGTAAAACCATGTTGGTTTTGCTAAATAAATTGTTTTTGTTGAAAAATTTAATTACTCGATTTGAAATTAAGGTTTCAAATATTTTTGACAATGTACTCAGGATGGCAATGGGTCTGTAGTTATCAAAATTATCAAGGTTCCCTTTTTTATATATTGGAGTGATAATGGAATATGTTAACCTATCTGGAAATATTCCTGTTTGAATTGAACTATTAAATATATGGGTGAGTGGCCCCACAATAATGTATATACAACGTTTTATCAAAGAAATAGGTATACTATCATAACCACAACTTTTTTTATTTTCCATATTATTAACAATTTTTATAATCTCTGATTCGGTAACCGGTTCAAGAAACATCGTATTGCTGTTTATTGAAATATTGCTCACATAGGAATCATTATTTTCAGGGAATGTACTATTTATTGTGTTAAGATAAAAAATAAATATTAATATCATTGGCTTTTGGTAGAGTAAGTTTTCTTTTATTTTTATGCCTACGACATCATTGATAATTTGCCAAGCAACTTTTGATTTATTTGAGGATTTTAATCATTTATTTTGGTAATATGAACTGCGCTCTTTATTTAATAATTCCTTATATTTAACAATTTCATTTTTTAACGCAGGTTTGAACTCTGGCATATGTTTAGAAAGAATTTCGTAAATTGTAATTGGTTTTTGCATTGCTTGATTTAATCGGAATTAAATTTGAAGGATTTTTTATTTGTTGGAAGTAGTTCCTTTAGTGGAAAGTGTTGATCTAATAAACTTAAATAAAAATACTTACTGAATATTCTATAATTATGAACGTATTCTCGATTTATACAGTTGTTCTAAATAATTTAAAAACAAGTGAAACATTTTTAGTTCTTGTAAACTCAATTTATTATATACAGGGTGTTTCTGTAACTCGAGGAATAAAATTAACCACATATACTAGGGTGGAAATGATGATGATTCGTAAAAAAATATATTATAAAAGTCATCAAGTGACCAACATGCAGGCCAGCAAAGTTAAGAAATTTTAACACATTTTTCTAAGGGTTTTCAATTCCATTCATGGTAGAGTGCTGCAATTTGGTACAGCCTAAACTAACATCAAGTAAATTCTTTAGACAATTTGCCACTTCGATGGGACCGCGGAAACCATGCTATATAGGGTGTTCCTAAAAATTTTTTGATTGCTCGTAAATCGACATTTATTTTTCCACATTTTAATAGAAAACTTATTTTTTTAAAACTTTTATCAAATTTTGATAACAGTGACCGTTTTTGAGTTAAAATCAAAAGTGTTAGTCTCTGGTTTCAATCGTAACAAACAAAAATCCAAAAATTCTCGGAAAAATCTGAGACGGCGATGACACTTGAAAAAGGAATTAAAATATTAAGAAGAGAAGCTTTTTTCTCTAAATTAATTTCTTTGAAGATAATGTGATTACAAATAGTCGGCAGTAATAAAAAAAACATATTCTAACATTGTTCTTTTTCTCCTTTCATCCAAGGGAGTTTTGTAATTTATTTCAGCGTCTAACTTTATGTACGCTGATATTATGTTGCTCCGTTTCATCTCATAGAAAAAGACGGTCCTGTAATCGTCCCGCCGATCGACGACTTCACTCCTTAAACGTTTTAAATCTCACCACACCGACATTCACTTCAATAAGACTTGTTAGTAAGATCTCTTTTTAGAGTATGGCAGTAATTACTCACATCGAACAAACCGATTGGATTGTTATTATTAAACTGAGAGGCCAATATTGAAAACTGATTTGAAAATGTTCCCGTACAAAATTCAATTAGCCCAAAAATTGCTACCGAGAGATTATGATCAACGAGATTAGTACAGTAATGCAATCCTAAGGCTGTCTGGTGAAATTGAAGATTTTTCGTCTAAATTGATAATGAGCGATTAAGCCCATTTTCTTCTAAGTGGTCACGTCAATAAACAGAACAATCGGTTTTGGGGAACACACAATCCTCAATTAATTCATGAAACATCATTGCATCCACTAAAAACTTCTGTATGGTGCGGTATTCATGCTGGAAACATCATTGGTCCCAATTTTTTTGAAAATGACCAAGGTCTTGGAGTTACTGTTAATACTGAACGGTACCAAGACATGATTCGAAATTTTCTTGTGCCTGAAATGGAAGAGCAAGGACTAGAGGACATGTGGTTTCAGCAAGATGGGGTCACAGCATACACAGCTCCTTCATCAATTCAATTATTGAATGACGTTTTTCCACGAAGACTAATTTCGCGAGGTGAAATTAACAGCAGCAGATTTGTTCCTATTGGGTTTTCTTAAAATCAAAAGTTTATGTGAATAAGCCCCAAACGATTCAACATCTTAAAGACAATATCCGTCACGAAATTGAAGAAATTAAGCCCGATATGTTGAAGGATGTCATGAAAAATACCCTAAAAAGAGCCGAAAGTTGTGGTCACCATTTAGCCGATATAATTTTCCAATCATAACGAAAAAAAAATATATATAAAGACCAAATAAACTTTTTATGAAAACCAAACTTACTTATCTTTTCTTTGAGCAAAGTTATAGGCAATCAAAATGGTAGCACAAACAAAGCTTCAAGGTTAGATGATGCATCAGTGGATTTCGTGTAAAAATAAAACCTATGAGAAATAGTAATATTAATTTTCTGAGATCAAATGTCTTAAAATCTTAACTTTGATGTATGTACCTTTTAAACATAAAAATTATCCAGTGAAACCCTCGCGTATGTTTTACTGAGTGGAGGGTGGGATAGTGGCCACCCCCCCACCCTAAATATATATATAAACATTAATCAAAACACTGTTTAAAGTTTTTTAAACATCACCAGTTTTTTTGTAACTGAATTTTGGAAACACAAACACTGACAGTGATTAAAATAAAAGCGTATATGTAGGGTGGGTGGGTGGCCACTATCACACCATCCAATCAGTAAAACATACGCGAGGGTTATACTCGATAAACATTTATATTATTCATGTAAAAATGTTATTTATTGTAATAAATTATAGTAGTATAAATTATTATTATTTTGATAATTTTTTAAATTTCAAATTTCATCCAGTACAACCCTCACGTATGTGTTATTGATTGGAGGGTGTGATAGAGGCCACCCACCCACCCTACATATATATTAAAACTTTAATCAAAACACTGCTTTTAGGTTTTCTTTAATTCAAATCACAATTATTGTTTTAATTTCCAAAAATCAATTTCAAAATTTGTGTGATGGGTTTGGAAGACAATAAAGTTTTCATGTGTTTTATTTCTGGTGACATTCCCATCAAATTTTTAACCCTTTTCTCTAGCATAAAGCTAAATAATTAACCGTAAACTCTTAAAGTTTCAATTCGTTTAATTCTAAAATTTTTCTGTAATTGTTATTTGCTATTAAAATACTAGAATAAAAAAGACCTTTATTTGCATATAATAGTACAATAATTATACATATATTTATATATATTTCACGTATGATTGAATAAGCATTTTTTGACCAAACCTATAATTAATAAAAGAAATTGGTTAAATTTTGAAAAGGAAAAAACAAAAATAAACATGTCATTTTATTCATAATGGCTCTCCCTTATTTGTTACATACGATACAAGCAGGTGGTAATAAAAAAAACATATTCTAACTTTTTTTTTTCTCCTTTCATCCAAGGGAGTTTTGTAATTTTTCCAACTTTATGTACGCTGATATTATGTTGCTCCGTTTCATCTCATAGAAAAAGACGGTCGTTTCAGACGATGGAGCTATAGATGTATTATATTATAGTTTGGTAACTACAGCTACATCCGTATTTTCCTCTCTATGACTTTAAGTCTATTTCCTACTAACTCCCAAGGTTTTCTTGGTCGTCTCTTCTACTGTGTTAGTTGATAAACGGGTAACCACAAACATTATTTGTTCTGCGTTTAAGCGTTTAGTTGTAGATTTAATCTTTTCTTCGAAGTGAATATTTTTTTCTTTTGTCCTTAGTTCTTGTACTGACCTTCCGAATACTAAGGACAGACAATTTCTATATCTTGCGTAGGTAACCACAGTTTATACATTTAAAGGGCTCTATATATTCTACACCTTCGTATACTGGTTTTCCACATGAGCAGGTATACGTGAGTGTATAAATCGGAATTAAGTAAAAAAGTATGTATGTATTACTTTTTTAAAATTCTAAATATTTTTTACCTTTCGGTGTTGGCTTTTAAATTACATATATATATATATATATATATATATATATATATATATATTTATAAGGTTATATTTGTTACTTTTTTTAATTATTGTGTTAGATTTTCCATTCTCTTTTGTTTCTAGTTAGTGTTTTTATCTCATCCCATTGATCCCTGGTATTTCGGCTGCCTTTCTTACTTCTTCTCTCCAAGATTTTCTGGGTCTCCCTCTTTTTCTCTTTCCTCGTTCCCTCGCTTCAATGACTTTCTTTACTATTCTTTGTTGTCCCATCCTTGTTACATGTCCTAACCATCTTAACTGGCTCTGCTGTATAGTTGACTCTACCAGTTCTATGTTAAGTTCTTCTCTATATGTGTCATTTCTTATCCTGTCCAACTTTGTTTTATTTTTTATTTTTCCCAGAAATATTATTTCCATGGCTGTTATTCTGCTCATTTGAGCCTTCGTTGTTGCCCATGATTCCCTTCCGTATGTCAATATTGGTTTCATAATTCTCTTAATTACTTCTACTTTAGTCCTCTCCGTTGTTTCTTTTTTTCCCTATTATATCATGCTTTATTATATTAAGTAGCCTACGTGTTTTTTATTCGTTCACATATTTCGTCTTCCAAGCTTCCCTCGCTGTTTATTATGGTTCCTAGGTATTTATATTTATTCTCTTGTTTTAATTGTATCGCATTTATTTTGATGTCGTGTTTTTCTCCGTTTACTCCTCATATTATCATTGTTTTGGTTTTCTGTGTGTTTATGTTCATATTTGCTTTTTCTAACTGTTCTTTAATTGTTGCTACGTTATGTTGTAAATCCTCTTCGGTTTTCGCGAGTATTATCATATGGTCCGCATAGCTTAGCTCTGTAAGTTAAATTTTATCCATTTCTCATCTGTTTTATTATTTTATAGAATAGTTTTTAGTTGCCTTTGTGTGCCTTTGTTAGAATGTGCCCTAATTCTTCCCATTTCTTGCTTTTGCTTTCTTTTACCAGTCGTTTCACTTTTTGTCTTTCTTCCTTGTATTTCTCATAGGATGTTGTGTCTCTCTTATTTAAATATTTCGTCCATTTGTTTTTCATATTCTTGGCTGCTATTTGTATTTCCTTGTTCCACTGTTGCGGCACTTTATTGTACATAAATTATGTGTAAATTTATTTGTATATTTAGCCTTTTTTATTCATATATTTGTATCTGTAAATATTTTATTTTTATAACACATTTCAGTTTCAATATTCAATTTTATGTTTTCTGCTTAATCTTTATTTTATTACTTTATTGCTGGATTGTATTTTCTCCAGATATTTGTATATTTTCGACAAGAATGTAGTTCAAATCTTAATGTACTTTTAATAGACCGTTGTAAAGTTGAACGGCTCTGTTAGCTACGGGGGGTGTTGTGTTGTTGTTCGTCCGTTCGGGAAATATTCGCAGAAAAAATAAATTGTATGGCCATGTGGCTAATTCCTAGAAATGCGTCCCTTCGACGCATAATACAATCTAGGTAAACGAAGGGTGCATCCCTTCCTTTGCCACAGATTTGCATCCCGTGACCATCGCTGACCAATAACAACACAACCCCCACTTTGCAACACTCAGTTTTGGTTTTTTGAAATGTAGAAACTGATATAACAATTCTATTCTTGAAACGACAAACATCTCAACATTTTACTCAAAATCTAACCTCAACACATCAAAATATTTTATATTTAAATCAGTGTATATAACTCTGTACATTTTATTTACGGTGAATATAAGTTTAAAATTTTAATAAGTGCTACGAAGTATTTTATTTCAACTTCATTCACCCGCATCGGAAATAGTGGTAATTTCGAACCAGTGCGAAAAGAAATCACCACAGAGATTAAACCATCTCTAAAACATCCACCATGTTGTCATTTTTCTTTCATAGTTCCCAATTTTTGTTATTCCGAAGGTTACTTGTGCTGCTTGCTTTGTCCCGTTTTTAAAATTTTCCTATCTTGTTTCTATGTTCTCCTCCTTATCTAGTTTTGCGGCTTTCGCCTAGTTTTTCATGGTATATTGTTCTTATGTTTTCTTCATTTAGTTTGTATACTTTTATTTTTCTTTAATTATCTTTCTTTTTTGGTTTATTATCAGTTTCTTTCTTGCAGTTAGTTTCATTCTTACTAGGTAATGGTCGCTGCCAATTCTGCTCCTTTTTTACTGATACATCTTTTACTTCCTTCCATATATTTTTACTTACTATGAAGTAGTCGATAATCGCCTTTTTTTCTTTTCTGCTGTGTATTTTCCTAGTATATTTGTGACTGTCTTTTTTTCTGAATTTTGTATTTATGATTATCATTTCGTTATCTATACATACTTCTATTATTCTTTTTCCGCTGTCGTTCCTTGTATTTCCCCTTCTGTCTCTAGGCAAAGTTCCATTCCTTCATTTTGATTTCCTACTCTTCCGTTAAAGTCGCCCATTATTATTATATAATTGTGTCATATTTCGTTAATTTTCTTTTGTAATATCATATAGAAATCATCCTTATCTTCTGCTTTTGCATTATCACATTCGGCATATATTATTATGATTGCATATTCTTCTTCATTTATTTTGATTTTAGTTATTAGTATTCTATCTTTTACATATTTTATATCTACTATGTTGTTTGTTTGTTCATTGTTTACCATCATCCCCACTCCAGATTGTTCGAAGGTGGATGTCCCGATTCCTGCCCATATCTTTTTATTTCTTTTTTCAATGGTTTTTAGGCCTGTCCCTTTTTTTTCTTTGTTTCTTTGTAATCCCCATTATTTGTATTTTATTTTTTTCATCTCCTGTTTTACTCCTTCTTTTCCTCTTATTCCCTTTACGTTCCAGATTCCTATCATTATATTTTTTCTTTTTGTGTTATGTATGTTTTTAAGTAATTGTGGAGGCTTTCACTTCGTGGTACATTTTGATAATTCAAATAAATAAACAATTAACTTTGTTGGTATCACTTTTTATTTACACTTGTAACTATAGTTTCGACAACTTCAGCTTGTCATTATCAAACAATAGTATTTTAAATTACATTTAACATACAAATTTATACCGTTTTTAAAACATTAAGATCTGCTTGGTCGTTAATGAGCGGACTGTCCGGATTATGATTAACTTTAAATACTTCGATGGACTCGAGTAAATCCATTTTAAGCCCTTTTTCGGCAAAGTGAATTACCTCGAGTACATCCTCTTCAAAAGAATGATTATTTTCTCGGATATGGTTAGCAAATGTGGATTAATTATTCCCGTTCCTGTAGGCACTAATATGTTCTTTTAAACATGTGTTGAAATTGCATCCAGACTGACCGGTATATTCTCCCTGACATGATTTACATTAGAGCTTATAAATGTCAAAATCAGGAATTTACAAGATTAAATATTCAAAAATTTTCTGTTACAATGTATTATTGTAAAAAAAATAATATATACACGCAGTACGCCTTTTTTTATGCCAAAAAACAGTTGCAAGAACTTTTCCCGCACACACGAGTTTTTCTTTTTGAGGTGTAGCTTCTTCACTCCATGCTTGCTTGTTTAGATCCTGAGGTGTAATTTTGCACCCACGTCTCAATTTTTAGTCACGTGACAAAGTGACTAAAAACAGAAGACACGACAGACTGCATTCTTGGATAATGGCATCAAGAAACTTCTACCTCGCTGGGAAAATGTGTACATAAAAGCGGAGACTATGTAGAAAAATAAAATAAAATATTTTGTATTTGATTCACCCACGTATGTCGCTGAAGCATCACAATTTACTGTCGAGCCTCAACTTAGCAAAACGCAATTGTTACTTTTTTAGGTAAAGTTGTTGAATTAAACCTTACTACGTTGGGCGGGGTGTTTCGTTTTTATTCGTCGGATTTCAATGACACTGTTATTTTGTGATTTCTTAGATTATCCAGAATCCCTTGATCACTACATTATACTAAATTGTGTCAATAAATAATGTCTTTCGTATATTATGTGACTTATTTATTGAAGCCTCTACATCATACTCTATAAATATACTAAGCTTCAATAGTCTGACTGATTGTTTATGATTAATCGATTCGGCCATATGTACTTCTCTTACGGTTTAATAATTCCAACTTTCCCTAAAATCTGATCTACGTGTTTTGAAAAACCAAAATGATTGAATGATAAATTTGGTGTTTGATTTGATTTGATTTTCAAGGCGTGTTCAAAAAACTATTAATTATAATTTAATTTTAGACATGTAACGACAACTAACAGTTATGTAATTTAATACCTGGTGGTGCTTAAGTATGAGGAGTAGTTGTTTTAACTGTTAGTTGGTATTTGTAGTTGTTACATTATAATAATTAATTCTAATTATTATTTTTGTTTCACTGCACCTGTAAATCAATATTTCATTTACACATCTGTCATTGTTATTACGCAGAAAATTATCCTTGTAAATTTTCGCGAAAACGACTAATGTTTTATTCCGCGTTCTCTGCGCTTCCTCAGATGGCGTAACCGTGAATTAACACAATGTGTACGAAAGTCATCATGGGATACCACGAGTATAATTCAACATACCACTTCAACTAGCGACTGAAATGCCATTTCAGCACTGAATCCGTGTTCACTAGTGCCCTCTAGATCTAATTTTATTAACAATTTCTCATTAAGTCGTTGTTAAATTGGTGGTTTTCGGAAGATCATTTAATGACAGAATAAAAGAACATAAGAAAAACTATGAAAATAATAAAACAAATTCAACATACGCTAATCATTTAATAGAAGAAAACCACCAATTTAACAACGACTTTAGAATACTACATATAGCAGAAAAAGGAAGAAAGCTATATACACTGGAAACGATGGAAGTGTTTAAATTCACCTATTGACATTCATCGTCAGTTAATCAAAGTTTATGGGGAAACTCATTACAAAACGACAATGAGTCGACTCATGCGCATCTATGATAAAAAAGATTTTGATAGTATTTATTTTCTGCATAATCCACTTAATTTTATTTCTATAAAACAATTACAAGTGAACAATGCCTCGTGCAAGCGCAGAAGCAAAAATTGAAATGATTCTGATTTATGGCGAATATAGGAGAAATATTGACGAGGCTGTTGTCTTATACGCTGAGCATTTTCCGGATAATGTTCGATCGCGGTCTTTCTTTTACAATATTGTTAGAACGTTTTTATCGGATTGTAGTGTATAACTCAAATAAAGAAAACTGGCAAACACTGTCACGGGAGTTTGCAATGAAATAGCTGTACTAGCAGCTGTTCAGCAAAATCCACAAAAAAGTACTCGACAATTACAACCCGATTCCGGAATTTCCCTAGTTAGTATTGCTAACATTTTGCACCGTAATAAGTATCATCCGTATCATATTTCATTGCACCAAGAACTTCATGAAGATAATTTTCTTAATAGAGTAGTATTTTGTGAATGAGCACTTCAACAAATAGAAACTAAACCAAATTTCTTCGTCAATGTACTATTTCCAGATGAATCTACATTCACAAATCACGCGACAATAGTATTAATCGGGATAACATGCATTACTGGAGTGTAGAAAATCCCCACTGGAGGACAAATTGAGCATCAAAGTTATTGGTCCGTAAATGTTTGGTGTGGAATCATAGGGAACAAACTCATTGGTCCCAATTTTATTGACGGTACTTTAAATGGAATTAAATATCGACATTTTTTGGAACAAGAACTACCAATACTACTTGATGATGTTGCTTTAGATATTAGCTAAAGTTTGTGGTTTCAGCATGACGGTTGCCCAGCACATTATTCAATTGTTCCACGGGAGGTATTCGACCGTGATTATTAGAGAGCGGATAAAAAAGCTTAAAAAATGTGAAAAAAAAGCACTTAAAAGGCACAAAACTTAGAGAAAAAAAGCATAAAAACAAGAAAAAAGCAAAAAGCTCAATAAATTTTTGAAAGTAGAAAAGCTTCTCTTTAATTTAAATTATAGCTGGATCCATTTGAAAATTGCCATTCAAAATCAAGTTTAATTTATTAAAAATCTTTCATTTTCACCGAATACTTCTTTCGATATTATTTGGATTTCTTGGCCAATGCGTCTTTCATTTTCACCGAATACTTCTTTCGATATTATTTGGATTTCTTGGCCAATGCGTCCAGTTATTTTCTAAATTGAATCTGCTTCTATAAAGATTTGATTGTGTTGCTCACAAAATTTAAACGCGATTTTATGTAACTAAATTGTTTTGAAGCAAGCTCTTGTTTCTTAAGAACTATTTGATTTGCTTGTCGTTTTGGGAAAGTTGTATATAACCTTATTAAATTCTTCAAATTATTTTATTAGCACTGGTTTATGGGGCAGTGAGATATCAGGTAATGACTCCTTGAATAGTTGCACTCACAAAAGAATATAAGAACTACTTTTTCATATTTAATTAAATCTACAAATGGAAATTTCATTCTTATAGTTTCAGAAATTCGTTTCAATCCATATGCTAAACTTGTACAATGCACAAAATGCATTATTAGTAAAATTTTGTAACTTGGTATTGTCTACGGCAAAAATAAGCTTGTCAGTCCATCATTTATGAATTTTGCTATAATATTATTATCAGTTTTCTTCAATTCTTTTGTATATATTACAATACTATTGGTCAGATATCTTCATGTTAAACTCCTATTATTAAATTAAACAAGCGTCCACACCAAACTACATATAATTAATGTTAATATCTTTAATTATTTGTATGGTTTCATAGTACGCAAGAGCTACATATTTTTTTCTCAGGAATGCGCATTTTACAATATTTTCCCAAGAAAGATTTAAATGCATTATTTTGTAACTTTCTTAAAGGGATATTCGAATGTAAAAGTATTTTGCACAAATGTGAATTTAATTTAAATTGTCCATCATTTGTTGAAGATGATGCTAAAGATTGTGAAATTGTGCTGTTTTTTTAGTTCAGCTTTGAACTTTTTCAAACGTTCTTGATGTTGTGTTGTTATAACATGTTTTACATACAAGCTTAGGATGTAGTTGGGAACTAAAATAAAACTTACTATTTTTAACCATGCCTTACAAAATAATATATTATTTTCACTGGTTAATTCTGGATAGTCTCTAATTAATTCTTGTATTGTGGTTTTCACCTTTTGCATTATGGGTATAATGTACATGTGAATTATATAATATAATTTATCTGTGATTCTTCAGGTTAATACGATTCACGCATATAGTAATTTTTGATAAATAAGTAAAGTTTTTGGAATGTCAATTCAATAGTACGGTTTATGAATGCGAGTTTGAATATGAAAATTAACGAAAACGATAAATATGCGCCAGTCGTCCAATCCGTATTTTTGCCGAGAGAAGAAAATTGATACGGTTGTAGAATACCTGATTATTAGCTATCACTTAAATTTAATACTTACTGTTGTTTACATCCGGAATATCATAGGTACGATTCCTATGAAGCGTTGGTCTGTATTATCTGAATAATAAGACGGTCTATTATATCTACTTATTTATAAACGAATCCATTGTAAATTGGTAATTTATAGTAGTATTTATTAATAATAAAATTCATTATAAATATTGTATCATATTATGAAGATTTTAAACAATTATGTTGCCAAAAGACACGAAGAAAATATGTAATACAAATATAATATATAAATGATGGGATACAGATTTTTACGAAAATTCTCTATATTAGCACATTAATTTAATATCAGCTTGAAATTTTTATTTTTTTTTAAATGTTTAAGGAAATGCTCTAAATAAGCATCAGAATCTAAAAAAGCATGAAAATAAGCACAAAAAGTCAAAAGAAGCACAAAAAGTCAAAATAAGCAAAAAAAAAGCAAAAAAAACTTAGCGCTAAGTAATCACATTCTTCAAGATTCGTATAGATATTTAGAAATTTTTTCGATGCTATTAATATTATGGATAAGCACAATGCTAGAAATCCGCTCTCTAGTGATTATAATGCTAGGTGAATCGGCAGAGGTGGTCCTAATAATTGGCCCGCTAGGTCGCGTTATTTAATATCATCGGATTTTTTTCTATGGGATTATCTGAATCAGTTGTTTCAGACCCTAGAATATATATACAAACATCTTTATTGACAAAAACATAAACATAATCATACATAGGATTAAAATTAAGTCCTTGTCATTTCTCGAGAGGTCATGATTGCTAACTGTCTTTGTGAAGTTCTTGTCTTAAATTAGTTCGTAATTGAAGCGTCGTTGAGATTATGAAATGAATTCGTGTAATGTTAAGGAAGAGAATTTAGGTTTAGGGATAATGCTTTTGTTTCTGGGAATGCATAGTGCATTTAGGATTTGGAAGTAGTTAGGATTTAGGGCAAATTTTTTGGCAAAGGAGGATTGTCCTTCTTGAATTGGGATTACCTTTGTTGAATCATACAGCAATGAATTTGATGGGTTATGGAGAGGATTTTGGGGATGTCGAATTTTGGTTAGAGTGGGGGCGTGGGTAATTAGAGCGGTATCGTCGGCCTAAAGGAGTAGATAGGCGAATTTATTGAAATATTTTGGATTGGATAGTATATATCGTACACCAGGAGATTGTAAAGAATGGGAGATAAAGGTGAGCCTTGAGGTAGGCCTTGTTCTGGTGAAAATAAGTTGGAAAGGGAACTGAGGTGTTTGATCTGAAGGGAGCGGTTATGTAATTCATTTGTTGGTGCGATTAAACTTTAGTTTTTACACAGGTCAGACATAAATGGTATGTAAAGTAGCGCATCAGTATACAAAAATATAACATTATAACACATTGCCTATCAATACAATATAAGACTGGCTAAAAGGTGGACATTGTGAAATTGCTTGCAATTGCATTTGCATAGTGAGTAAAAGAGTTAACATAGATAGGAACAGGCAAAACGGTTTCAGATTTCAAATATTTAGGTGGTTTGTGCAGAGAAATCCATCAATACTATAAAATGCATTCGTGTTTAAATATTTCTTGATACGGCTTTTAAACTTTTTAGTGGGTACAATTTTTACAACACAGGGTAACATATTATGTAGGAAACGGTCTAGGAAATATAATATATGGGTTAGGAGTTTAAAGGTACTGCATTGAAACAGAACGAGCAGACCTCGGTGCCAAACCGAATTGAAAGCTTTTTTGACGTCTAGAAAGACGTTCTAGGATTTATTTTCTTCGAGGCCTGCTGTTAGAGGCAATTAGAAGAGGGAAAAGCTAGTGGGAGGGTTGTGCATTTGTGTTCTAGGAAGCTAATCTGATATTCTGGGATGAAACTAGATATAGGACAATATTTTGCGTTTGAGGAGAGCTTCAAATATTTTTCTAAGAACGGGGAGTAGGGTTATTGGGCGGTAACTGCTAGGAAGGAGAGGATCAGTATTAGGTTTGGGGATGGGTAATTATTCCTTTTTTCAATTCGGTAGGTATTTTTTGAGTATGATATATGTGACTAAATATTTTAATTATGTAGGAATGGATGTGTAAGGGAGGGATGAGCCTGGGAATACCATCTTAACCACGGTTAAAATTTTGTGATAGTCGTCCTCATTTATTTCATCATTTGGGATTATTGGAATTTGGGAGTTTTGGAAATCTTTTACCATTTGTTAATTTGGTCTTTAAATGTTTGGTCATAGTCGTCGTTCTGTGTAATTTTATAAGATTTTTGAAAATGATTAGCAAAAATCTCTATGTTGTCTGATTCGTCCGTTGTCCCTTTATTTGTCATTGGGACTTTGATTTTCTGGATGAAATCAGATTTGCGATATTTGCGTAGTTTTTTTATTTCTTGCCAGTAATTTTTGCCGTCCAACTCATTAATGGTTCCGCATGATTTAAAACACAAATCTCTTTTGTACTGAATTATTAATTTGTGAATGTATTATGTCACTTTATTAAATTTCTGTTTTAACGTAAGGCCTGCAGTCTGTTTAAAATCTAGAATCAAGTGGTGGTCGATATCTTCCTGTTGAACACAGATGCGCAATTGGTCCAAAGTCCCTGGTGGTTGTGGCAGGCCAATCTAAAAGCACTACTTCAGAATTTTGTATAGTCATTGATTTGATGGGCCTTATGCGGCCTGGCGTTGTCTTGCTGAAAATGGCGTTTGGAATACTCTCAATCGCTTCAGCGATGTACCGTTGGGTATAATTTCGGGTTTTCAAGCTATTTACCTCAAACTGAAGGCCGGTTTCATAAGAACAATGCGACATTTTTGATAATCACTTAATTGATAAAATCGACGGGGTGCACGAATTCTAGGCATTTTAGCAAGGTTTTTCAATATACTGAAGAGCTCAGAAAGGATCAGAGTAGAACAGGTGACTGGTTATTAACATTATTAGATTTGCTTTATTTTTCGGAAAAGTGTAAAAATCGTGCACAAAAAATTGGGATAAAGCAGTAAAAATGTTATCATTTTTTTCTTTATAGGGTGCATAAAACGTATGGATTTGTTGCTGGATTAAACCACATCTAAGGGGTGTTGCATTACTTTTGAGCTCCAGTATATTTAAATGTATATAGAGCGTTCCAGAAATTCACAATGCTGATTGTTGCAATTTACTAATTATTTGTTCAGGTTATTCTCGAAATCCAAATTACTAGTATATGGGAATAAGTAGTCTTTCTCAATTGCATTAAATTTTGAGCTCATGTCATGTTTGAATTCCCGAAGCGCATTTTGAATCGCGATCTGAATCTCTGGCTTCATAAGTTGGACAAATTCATTTTTAAAAATAGCGCGGATAGAATCAATCAATGAAAGATCAAGTGGATAATTTACGTCGTCGATTATTCTTATGGAAGGCCGCCCTCTATGCTATACTGAATTAGACGAATCGACCTTTTGACAAAACCAGTTTTCTTTTAAATAGAATTCTTCTAGGTAATAATATAAACACAACTATTACAACCCGCACATTTTAATTCCTTCGAGCGAGGCCTAATATAACTGTTGCATCTTCCGCAGGAACGAGTCATTTTATGCTTAAAAGGGAATTAGCAATAAATTATAATTCAATGTTTGATTATAAAGGCGTTTAATTTGTGGTACATCTTGAGTAGTAATTAAAACACAATAATTTTGTTGTATCACCATATTTTTTAAATTACACAGTCACTATAGTTTTATAGTCGAAACTGTAGTATATTTAGTCATCAGTTAGTCATCATCAAACTAGAAGTTTCGACTATAAGCTAGTCATTATCAAACTTCTAGTTGCTTATAGTCGAAACCATAGTCACTGCGTAATTTAATAATTTAATAATATAATTTATTTATTTTATAAACCCAACAACCAAATAGGCCAATTACAGGATAAATTAAATATGTAGAGTGAAAAAATTAAATATAATACATAATATAAGTACAAATATAGCCAGAAACATTTTGATAGAAGTTATTATTATTAAGTAAGTAAACACGTTGTTTAAAATGGACAATTAGCGCATCAGTTTCTATTTATTGTGAATCTTAAATAAATCTTTACATTTACAGTAAGAATTAACCACGTTACACATTGATAGCACATAATCATCAATTTTGTTGTGAATTCACTTATATATAAATATAATTTGTGCCAAAATGCGCCTATTTTGAAGGGAAGGGATGTTGAATTCTTGTTCCAAAATATAAGATGGATAACCTTGGTTCGGATATACATGATATTTCCTATAGCACAGCGACTTTAAGAATTTTCGTTGAACCTTCTCGATGTCCTTGATACGTTGGTTATACATGGAATTCAATATTATGGAGCAGTACTCTAGGCGACTACGAATATAAGCATTATAGAATTTTATTATGTATTATTATAATGAGTAACCCATGCTGCACAGTGTCAAAGGCCTTAGATAAATATGTGTATATAACACCAACCTGCCCACGATTATCCAAGGTATCAGAAACAGTTGATGTAAAGTTGCTTAAGTTAGTTACCGTCGACCTGCCTCTAAGAAATCAGTGTTGATTTGAAGATAAGCGTCATGCTATATGGTTGTATATGATATTGTATAACATTATTTCAAATATTTTGGCAAAATTATCAATCAAGGAAATATGATGATAGTTATTAATGTTATCAACGATCTTGTTTTTGTGATTTGGAACGATCTTTAAGGATTTTCAGATTGCAAGAAACTTGTTATGCTTCAATATCATGTTGTATACCATACATGTAAGAGAGAAATTGCTAAGACATAACGACAATCTCGTACAATAATTGCTGGGATATTATCGGGGCCCATAGTTAGATTTTGTTTTAAAGCTTTGGTTGCCGACAGGAATTCTTTTAGATTAAAAGTTTTAATTAATAACCGATTCTTGTTCTGCTACTCTCTTGATGGAACCAAATTATATACAGTCAAAAGAGGCGACGGAAAGGAGTACATACGAAAACAAAGGTATCTGTAGTTGAAATTAACAAGTAATAATCGTTTATGATAAGCATGCGGCAGAAATTTTCACGGCCACGGTCATGGACAATGAACTCGGCCGTGTTGCGGATTAAAAAACATAGATATGGAATGAGTAGAGAAATAAATAAGGTTATTTTAAAAACAACAAAATATCTACAAAATAAATACAAATTACATTGTTAACCTGTAACATTAATAAGGCCGTCATTCAGGGCTACTGAAGTTAGGTTTGTAGTGAAAATTAAAACTAAATACTAAAATATAAATTTTCCACTTCACCGATATACATACACGTGCACGTGTTGTATTTTTTATTGAATAAATTTAGAACAAGAAATTAATTTACATTGACTTAATTATAAATAAAATAGCAAAAGTAATTAAATAATCTAACACTTAGGTTTATAATCATCTGCAGTCACGGTTTTCTATCTATCGATCTCATTAGTACAGCTTTAATATTGATATATATACAACATCTTTATTAACAGACAAAAATAAAATACAGATAAGACAAATATAATACATTTATGATGATATGAGTGATGGGAGGTTAGTCTGTTAATTGGCTATCGACCGGCGGTCTTTCAGCCCTGATTTGTCCTTGTCGATGTGTCACGTTAGTCTGTCTCTGATGATGATGATGATGATGGGTGATGTGATGCGATGAATTCGAAAATAGTAAATGGAGGGGTTTTGAATTTAGGGATTAGGTTAGGATTTCTGCGTAAGCAGTAGAGGGTAAGGATTTGATGGTTGAAGGGATTTTTGGAAAATTTTTCACTTAAGTATAGAAGGCGTTCCTTGGTGGGAATAACAGAGGTAGAGTCATATAGGAGTTGGTTAGAGGGATTGTGTAGAGGATTACTGGGGTGGCGGATTTTGGTTAAAGTTCTTAGGGAGGATCGCTCGCTAACTTGGATATTGTGGATGGTAGGATTGCAGGAGTTGGAGAAAAGGACATTACCATAGTCGAGTAGAGGACGGCATATCATTTTATATATTTTAACCGCTGTTTCTATAGATATACCGTTCTTTTTGTAAGTTAGGTTTCTGAACATTTTGGCTCTAGCTATGATTTTTGTTTTGTTTGAAGCTGTATGGTGTTTGAAATTGACTTTTCGATCTATGGTAATGCCTAGGTATTTTATGGATGTAGAAGGGGAAACAGTTATGTTGGAGATATGAATATCGTGTGCAGGATTATTGTTACGGTGATAGGGAATTAGGAGCTGGGATTTGTGGGGATTGATTTTAATTCGCCATTTAGCAAACCAGTGTTGCAGGGAGTCAATTTGCTGCTGGAGGGATTGAAGAGCTTTAGGAACGGTGGGTGCGTGGGAAATTACGGCTGTGTCATCTGCAAATTGGAGGAGATACTTTAATATTGATTTTAAAATAATTGATTTTAAATACAAACGAAAATGATGATGTGGCCATCATATAATTTCCCTATATTTTACTAGAAAACTATGAGGTTCGTGCAAAAAGCTATTCTTAATTATAATATGTTCAATTTAAAATTCTCTACAATTATTTGTTATATAAATTTCACGTAACTGATCCAGTTTATTAGCAATAGGCAAAAAATGCAAAAATTTTAATTTTTAATTTTATTCTCACAAGTCAAGAAATTTAGGAAAAACATGTTTAAATAAAAGTTGTTCAGTTTCTCAATATCTTTAACTTTAGGTTTTGTTGTTAAAAACTGGAATTGAAAAGCTTTTGGTGAACATTCAAAAACCGGAAGTGGAAGAGTAAATACTCGAGACCGTTTATTGTTTTTTTCGATATTTTTTAAATATGAAAAATATTACAAAACTTTTCAAACAAAAGTTAAAGAAAGTGACAAACTGAACAAGTTTTATAAAAACATATTTTTCATAAAATTCTTAAGTTTCGAGAAAAAAAATAAAAATTGAAAATTTTGACATGCCAGAATGAAAGGGCACCAAACACCCTCACAGTAGGGCCACTTATTACGGCCCTAACGAACACGTTAATCACTCTATTGACTGTCGGTTTGAGTATATTTCCAGAAATCATGTTAATAATCGTTTTGTATACAGGGTATTTAATTTAAATGAATACATTGAAATATCTCGAAAACTACACATCGAATAAAAGTCAATCAAGTAAAATCAATAAATAGAAAGAAGTATCAATAAGTGTATAGAAGGTCGAATTTTTGAACACTTGCTTTATTTAGAAAACTATTATGTGTTAGAGGCATGTAGACTCACACATTCCTGTACATTTTCAACGATTTTTGACAATTTTTAATTTTGTCGATTATAGCGTCGTCTGTCACGAATACAAAAAAAATTCATATAAAATGTTCTTATTTTTTCCCGGAGTATTCAAATCCGTACAAAAAAATGGGGGTTCCCATTTAACTTTTCAATTTCTTACCCCCTACCTCCTAGGGGAATGAGGGTAGTAGGTCGAGTTTCGTATCATTAGATGTCCCCCTCCGAATTTTAATTATATTTGTTTTTATTCGATGTGTAGTTTTCGAAATATTTCAATGTCTTCACTTAAATTGAACAACCTGTATATTTAGGTTAAGTCAACTTTCCTATCAATATCCTATGATTTTTTACACCTCTCTTTAACACTCTCCAACTCTTGATTGTGGGAAGAAACATTTCTGTATCTGTGTTAAATTTTTGTATATTTTTTAAATATAGACGAATTTGAATTTACAATAAAACAGGTAAAAAATAACTAACAGTTTTCCTATGAAAAACGAAATATGCAATAAAACATCACCATTATAACAAAGCGATTTAAATGTGTGTTAAACTAGAACATATAAAAATAGTTTAATAGTTGGGTTTCGTTACTATAATTGCATGTACGCAAGCGATAATTAAAATATCAACTTAATTCCAGAATATTCTGAAATATGGCGGGAATCAAAGGCAAAACTACGGGGAGGACACGGGAAAGAGACCTAAAAGAGTGGATGGAAGGGAAAGACATGGTGAGATTAGTGAAAATATGGATGTTGAAGAAGGAATGGGAAGAAGTGAGGAAGGGGTTACAAGGGGATTTTAGATGGGAAATGAAGGAAGCAACAATACGGCGAGAGAGAGAGCAAATACGGGGATGATAGTGGGAGTGAGGAAGAGCAGGTAATCAGAGAAGGGGAAGTTTACAAAGAGGGAAGTGGGAGTGGTGTATGTAAACAAAAATTGGAGGGAGATAAGAGATAAGATACATGGCGGTGAACGGGTGTGATAGGAGAGAAATGAAGAGGGTTGATGTGGAGGATACGGGGACTCAGACCATTGGGCACTGAAGGGAGATATAAGGATTGGGACACGAAGAACGGTAGGAAAAGAGCAGGAAAAGGAGAGGCTGGTGAGTGGAGAAAAGACGTTGAAAAAAATTAAAAAGAAACTGAATGAGGTTAAATAAGAGGGAGTTGGGACAATGGAAGAGTTGGGAGAAGCCTTGGTGGATTGCGATAGGAGAAGGAAGGTAAAGGGGGTCTGATAAAGAGTGCTAAAGGCGAAGGTGGAGTTAAGGAAGACGGGGAATGAGTACAGAATCGAAAGCAGGGATGAGAGAAAGTTATGAGAGGCGAATAAATAGTATAAGAAGTTGGAAAAGAGGGTGAAGGAGCAAAGAACATGTAGAAACGAGGAGGAAGTGTGGAAGATTTAGAAGAGCGTGAGAAGGAATGAGCAGGTGGTGGTGGACCTGGAGAAATGGACAGAGAAGTGAAAGGAAAAGAGCGGCCGGCAATCCGGGAGGAGTATATAGGAGGGGAGAATTGAGGAGCGATTGAAGAGCTGAAGAGAGGGAAAACGCCGGTGCCTGACGGATTAAAGGCGGAAATTTTAAACCGTATATGGACAGGGGAGGAGGAATGTAGAAAGTGGGGGCAGTATATAAAAGGCACGTAACAGGTGAAGAATTGAAAACTACAGGGGAGTGACGGTAATGAACATCGGATGTCCCTTTAAAAAACTATAAAAATAACTAAATCTTTTGCACAGTGGATTACCGACAATACTAAATTATTAATGCATTGAAGGGTACGATCCGTTTAGAAAAAAAGTATGTATCAACTAAATATAAAAGAAAAGAGAAATATTAATATACCAGTAAAACTACGTGATGTTTATGAATTAAATAACTTTTTTATAGATTCTATACCTAACACAGCAAATAATTTTAGTAGCATGATAAATTTTTATAATAATAAAAATCATAATTAAATTGGTCCTAAAATAAGGTTTTTTCCAGTAGATAAGGCTGATATTTTAAATATCATTTGCAATATTAATACCTCGTCTATTGGCACAGATCATATTAGTTCAAATATATGAAAGCTTTTTTTACCTTATATCCTACCTTACATAATCCATATAATAAATACATGTATTACTTTTAATATATTTCCTGATGCATGGAATGGAATTTTTCTGCCTCTTGCACAAATTATAATGACTTACGCCCTATCAGCATCCTTCCAATTCTTTCTAAAATTTTGGAAAAAAAAATATGCATCCAGTTATGAGAATTCTGAAATCAAAATAACATAATTCCTGAAAATCAATCAGGATTTAGGCCGCTTTGCTAAAGGTCACAAATGACATAATTTCAGCATCCGATCAAGTTATGTTCTCTATTCTATCATTACTAGATTTTAGCAAGGCGTTTGACAGAATTTACTTTTAGCTATCTTAAAATTTATTGGCTTGGATTATGATGATTTGACACTAATGAGTAGCTATTTTAATGACAGGTGACAGGTACTACAGTTAGATAGTTCTACATCAAAGAGCAGGTTTATTAGTAAAGGTGCACCTCAAGAATCCGTACTTGGCCCTTTACTATTTATTATTTGTACCTCCATCTTCAATAAAAATCATGGGCTCGTACTTAACCCACCAAAGTCCACTATTATATTGTTTGGTAACCAAACCAAATTGCCCTTGTTGCAAAACCTAACTAAACTAAAAATTAATGGTGTCGAAATTCCTATCAAATCTGAGACAAAAAACCTTGGGCTTGTTATGAACACGTTCAAATATATTACTCAAGTTAACAATAAATAAGAAAGGCTTATGCTAATCTAAATCTCATTTACCCACACAGACACTATTTATCGATTAAAGTGAAAACTATACTTTGTATTAGCTTAACGATGTCATGTTTCACCTACTGTAGGCAGATATATGGCCCATCTATTATGAAAGAAAATATAAACAAAATACAAAGAGTACAAAATGGTTGTTTGAGACTAATATTTGGAATAAGAAAATTTGATCGTATATCCCATAAACTTCATAATGTGGGATGGTTAGTTGTGCAGAATAAAAATAACTTTGCATGTGCTACTTATTTTCATAAGACTTATACTTATAGAAGTGATGTGCATCATCTGAATTTAAGATATGGTAATCGTATTGCTGCACCTAAAAACCAAACAGCCTTGATGCAAAAGTCATTCGCTTTCAATATAGCAACAATTTATAATTTATTTTTTTTCTTATACATAATCAAGGTTCCAGTGGAAGAACAGGGAAATTTTATATTTCATATCCTGAACTGGCAACTTGTGATTTTCATAACTAGTAAGTTTCTCTATCTATGTTTATTTTGATATTTTTAATTTATATAAGTCTATATGTAAACTGGTTTTGGAAATAAAGACCTAATATTATTATTATTATATAAGATTGCATTGATGATGGTAAAGAACGGGCTGGATGAGTAGATGGAAGAGGGAAAACTGGTACCACAGGTGCAGGGAGGTTTTAGGAAGGGGAGAGAGTCGTGGGATCAGATCTTTACTCTGGCAAAGACTGAGTATGTGATGGGAGAAAGAAAGAGGGTGCGCGACGTGCGGGGTATGACTCTATGCCAAGGGAAAGATTGAAAGATTGATAGAGTAATTCTAAAGAAAAGGGGTGAGTATGGGAATGGCGGGGTTTCTAAGGTCTATAAGATATAAGGGAAGTTCAGAACAAGAAAAAGGGTGATATAGGGCTACCCACTGAACCCAATACTATTCAATTTACAACTATATATAAGAGAATTAAATGAGGTGTTATAAAAAGGGCAGGCGGAAGGGATAGTGATTGGGAAGAGTAAGATTTGGATGCTGACGTATGCGGTGACATGGTGTTCATAGCGAGATAATGGGAGGAAATAATGTTAGCGAGAGTGGAGAAATACATGGACAGGAGAGATATAAGAGTGAATGTTGGAAAAACGAAGTGGATGAGATTTAGGCGTAAAGGAAGTGAGGGTCAGATAAAAGAGCTAGAATGGAAGGGAAAGGTGATCGAGAGGGTGAATGTATTCAAGTATCTGGGTTTTATGTTCGGGAGGTTATGAGGAGCATGTCAAGTGGGTACAGGGAAAGGCAAGGAAAACATGAAGGCGGTGAGAGAAAGTTGGAGAAGGTGGATGGATTTCATTGCGAGAATTTTATGTGATGATCTATGGGATCATAAGACCGGAGGTGTGGGGTGTCAGGAGGTATAAAAGGGTGAAGCGAGAACAGCGGTATTTCCTAAAGCAGATGTTAGGGGTAGAGAAAACGATGCCCGAATACATTCTGCTTTAGGAAAGGAAGAGGGATATTATGTGGAGTGAAACCATAAGGAGATTGGGCGGGTATGCAATAAAATATGTGGGTTAGACGAGGGGAGATTGTTGAAGGAGATACGGATGGGTAGCAAGGGGGGATAGAGAGTGAAAAGGAAGAGAATGTATGAGAGAGTGGATATGTCAGAGGGGATCGTGAAGGAATGGTTAGAACAAGGGGTGATTGTAGCGGGATGTGTGCATGAAAGAGGTGTAGAGGCAAAAGAGACGAGGATATTTGGAGCAGAGTGAGTACAAGGATTGTAGGAAGTGGCATGGGAGAAGGCCAAGGTACTTGGAGGATAACCGTTTTATTATTTTAATTAAAGTAATAAAACATTCATCACTTCGCCTCTTTTCTGTTAATTATGGACATTATTTTAATTTATATCCAATGCATTCTACTTCTTAAAAATATGAGTCAGATTAAGTAGCTACTGAAATTTAAAAAAATAATTATATTTACAGTTCCTGACACGTGTTTCGAACTTGACCTTTGATAAGCAGCTGTCTAGTTCAAGACTAGACTATAAATCTTTATTTTGTAACAACCTATTTATCACATTTGTTGTTAAAAATCATGATTATTTGAAGTGCAATTCCAATGCGTTATATTATCATATCGCTATGTCGCCAGATTATAATGTGTAATGATTATCTACGATTGTTCATATACGGTCACTATAAATTTTATATTGCCTCCAATATAAACAATATAATGATTATAAGGTCGTTTGCGCTCCTTTCAGTTTAAAGAACGGAATAAATCGACGAAAATTAAAGAAAAATAAATCTCTAGATTTTAATTTTCTTAATTAACGACCCGGTAGATATAATGTATACGTAAACCTTATACCTATCTTCAATTATAGCATAATAAAAAGGTGTTTTTTATACATCATTAATCATAAATTAAACACAATATTTACTTTGTTTGTATAACTGTATTTTTATTTTAGTGGCTATGGTTTCAATACATTAGTGAATCATTTTCAAACCATAAGTAAAAGGGAAGCTAAAATAAACGCGGTGTAAAGGCGTTAAAGATGTGTATTTTAGGCCCAACTGGTCTTTCAAGTAAAAATTTTGTTTAATTTATAAAGTTATAGTGTTTTATTATTTATTCAACATGTATAATAAAGTAGAAGTCTCTTACATAAAATAAAACGTTCGGGATACACAGTCTTTGTGTATTTGATAAATACAGATCCTAAGAAGTTGTAAACTGCGCTACGCAAAAATAAGATTTGGATAAATAAAAATGTGCTTACAGACATCATATAAGTAAAAGGTTGTAAACAATAAAACATAGTTTTAAACTGAAATATTCATTATAAGTATCCAGAATTAAATGTAAACTAAGAATGGTACTCGTAATATATTTTGGCCGTGATTAAGGAGATATGGGACCTGTTTTAAAATACCGAAAACACACGAATATCTGCATTAAGGAGGTATGATTTCAATTAAAACTTTATTTAGGAGTATGTATCAAAATATATAATTTGTCATTTTAGAGGCAGGAGTAGATAGGTGTATTTATTAAATAACAATACATGTATATAATTATTTAAACTTTATATGTATCCATCAAATCTAATACTCTATTATATAACAGTGGTACAATATCATTGGCAATTACAAAATCCAAGTGAGTAAATTTCTTGTTATTTACCTTATATAAATCTATTAGATTCGGCAGGATTTTGGATAATTTTTCAACACCCTGAAAACAAAATTTTTTATGGTATTAAGCTGTTTATTGATTTATAATATCATAATGTTACCTCTTGTGGAACTAAAAGATCATTTTTAGAATAATAAAGAGCAATGGGAATTTTAATTTCTTTTAGAGAAAGTTGTGGCGGTTCGTGTAAGCCGTATCTCTTCATATTTTCTTCAGGTCCATAATCGAATTTTTGAAATTTATCTAAAAATATAAATATTGAATAGTCGTAGTTTCGTCAGATTGATGAGTAATTAATTAAAACATCCGTGATTTATTAATTTAAATAAAAATATAAAGGTGAATGTGATTTTCACGATAAAATTGTAATGTCACTGCTCAGTTAATTTAATAAAATAACGATTATATTTCTTTCATTTTTTGTACTACAAGGTAAATTGATCAAAAAGTTAACATGATTTTTTGTTGATATTTTAATCATTTCTTAGTGTGGATTAGCATGTATTATCTGAAATTTTCATAAAATTTGAGCGACGAATTCTTGGTGTTCTTTAACTTATGGCGATCAGTATAAGTAGAAGTTTTATTATGTATTTTAAGCTAATGATACCTTAAAAATTCAAACTATCTTATTACATACTTTATTATGCTCAGCAGCCTGTATTCTACTTAACTATTTAGTCTAACATTTTTTTTTATAATTATAAGATTATTTATTATGTTCTCTTGTTCGATTAGAATTAAAATAAAATATTTACCTACCAGTCTTCATCAATTGTAACATATGAGCAAATTGTAACACCCCAGTTCCTTCAGGTCCATTGCCTGTGATAGCTTCGATATATTTCTGAAATCAAAATTACCAAATTTGTTTTTATTCAACTTGTAATATTTTATCTTACAACTATATATAATATATATTGATGTATTTTAACGATGAAAATTTTAGCCATTGTTAACTTATGATTTTAAACAAAGGACAATTGTACCACTCGCGTCTAACACAGTGGCTATATATATTTCAGCATTAACTGGGCATAACGTAAGTCAAAATAATATTACAATGTTACTATATTTACTTACCGGGTTAAATTGTTCTGGATTTGATCCCCCTATACTTTCAATTACAAACTGACAAATAGTACGAATCACTGGAAAAGGACATAGATTCGGAGCTAAAACTCTGAAAATATCTCTTGCTGGATGTATTTCATATATGCCCAGCATGTTTGTGATCCACTAAAACAAATATCGTGTTTATTTTGCTTCGAATGTTTGGTTCATACTTACAAGATAATTATCAATTTGATATTGTAATTTTGAAATAAACGGATGCCTATTGTTTCCTAAGAATACAGCTGGAGATAGTGTGACGGCTAAACTAACTTTTTCCTGATACTGTGGAAACATGGAGCACATCATGAAAAACAAGGTTGAGCCTTGTGAGTAGCCAATATATTGAAGTTTGTCGTACTTAGTTTTTTCTAATATATAATCTATTGAAGCTGTTAGGTCATTTTCAGCCAATTCTGTTAATCTAAAACATAACAATTAATAATATAATTTGAAAATATTTTTCTAATTAATAAAGATTTATTAAAAATATATTGTTCATATAAATAATTAATTAATAATTGCTGGATACTGTAAAGATGGGCATAGAATACTCATAATGCCCCTCTCTCACTAAGTTCAATACATTATAATAGTATCATTTCTAAAAATAAAAGTGACTGCTTTACATTCTGCTATTGTAATACTACAAAACTGTATCTTAATTAATACACCGTTTTTATATTATTATGTTTATTATTTACAATAATTGTTTACAACCAATTATTGCAAAAATATTTTATAAGATACTAAGTGAATTCATTATAGCAATATTTAAATGAATAACAGCATGACTAGATACAACATGTTTATTTACAATAATTATATCGTGGAAGCATTGAAGAATAATTTAGAAATTAATTATATCAGACTTCTCAGACTTCTGCAAAGTCTTTAATCGTATGATTGACAAGAGATTATTGCTAAAATTAACGGTATATTCAATAAATTAGTTAAATCGCAACTATTAGAGAGAACTCGGCTAGTTAAAATTCATTCATTCACGAATACGAGTAGTAGTAGTAACATATATTTATTGACAAATTTTTGTACATATTTACATTGGAATAATGAATGAGGTGTTAATGTATTAATTTGTCAAAAGGCTATCGACCAGAGGTCTTTCTGCCTTGTGCTGTCCAGTCATATGGCGTCAGTCGTTATTGCGTAAAAGGATGAAATGATGAAATGAAATCAAATATGGTTGAATTGGGATTTTAAAATTTAGGGTTTATATTAGGGTTTCTGGGAAGACAATATTGGGATAATATATGGAAGTTGAAAGGATTTTTGGAGAATTTTTCTCACGAATACGATATTTCTTATATAGTAGCATTAATAATAATCGACTAGAAATATTAAATAAATTGAATATTTGATTGATCTTGTTTTTTCTTCTAATAGCTGAAATGATTTAGTTTTATACAGAGAGAAATAAAAGACTTTTGCGATACTAGATATTGTGTAAGTTTAAATGCATCCACAATAACAAGCATGTTTGTTTTAGATATACAAGTACCTAAATACTACGCTAGAGAAAAAATACTTAAGCAACTAAGTGTAATAGAGTAATTAAATTTTTAGCGCAAATGTTAGCTCTCTAGATTCAATTATTCCTCACTTTCAAAGTTATACAGGGTGTTTCTGTGATTCTGAGAATCAAATTAATCACCAGAGTGAAAATTATGATTTGTAAAAAATATTATAAAAGCCTTCAAATGACCAGGATACATGCAAACAAAGTTAAGCAATTTCAACACATTTTTCTAAATATTTTCAATACCGTTAGTGGTAGAGTTCTGCAATTTAGTACAGCCTAAACTAACATCAAGTAAATCCCTTAGGCAATTTGTCACTTCGATAGGACCGCGGGAACCATGCTATACAGGGTATTCCTAAATTTTGTTTGCTCAGAACTTTTTTGTTTGCTTGTAAATCTACATTTATTCTTCCATATTTTAATATAAAATTTATTTTAGAAACTTTTATTACTCTTTGAAAATTTTGTTAACAGCCATTTTTGAGTTAAAAGCAAAAGTGTCTGATTTCAATCGGAATCCTCGGAAAAATCTGAGCCGGTGATGACAATTGAAAAACTAATTGAGCTATCAATTTGTCTGTGTCGTTTAAACAAAGAGTTACATTTTTCGTTATTTTTTGAGAACAAAATTGAGAATAACAGGTTTCATAAACAAACTGACATGATTTTGACATTAGAATGTCATGGAAACACCGTAGCAGTTGCTAACCGTTGTCAGAAGAAATTTCCGAACCGCAGGGCGCCCAACCAAAAAACATTTTCAATAATTAAAAGCTTTTAAGGGAAAATGGTATGTTTGAACCCAACTTTAGCAAAAAAGCAACGTAACTACTGAACTAGAAGAGGAAATTCTAGATTACATAAAAGAAAATATATCGCTAGTACTATGGATATGGCCACGCAGTCTAGAACTTCAAAAACAATAGTCTGGCGTTTTCTTTACGAGCAAAAACTTTATCCCTTCCATTGTTGTAAAGTTCAGGAAGTTCACCTGGCCGATTATCCACTACAGCTTGAATATTGTGAAATAATGCAGCAGAAGATACAAATTGATGATAAGTTTTTAGAAAAAAGTGCTTTTTACTGATGAATACACTTTCACTTTCTAAAGACGGAATCATCAAGTTAAGTAATTAACATAGTTGGGCAAAAACTTGGAGATCTCAATGGAGATTTTCCCTCAATTTGTGGGCTGGCACTGTGGGTGATGTCACTGTTGGACCCGTTTTCTTGTCGTCAAGATTTTTAGATGACATACCTTTAAATTTAAAAAAAATCTGATTGACCGTTTTCCGGGACGGTGGATCGAACGAGGAGCAGATGCACCGATAGTCGGATCTTACACATTTAGACTTTTGATAACCCATCATCACTAATTGTAGAACCCACAGTAACATAGGTAAATAATATTGCAAACGATGGCGCAACTATACATTCTAATTTAGCACATACAATAGTAGATATTCCAATTTCTGACAAACTCGTGCACTTTGGCGACAACCAAATAATTATTTCAGAAATAACACACTCTCCTTCTAAACCCAAAATTATAACTTGATTTAATAAAGAAATGAGAATAAACGTCCAATTTTCGAAATATAATTTCAAACAAGAAATGTTAAATTTCATTAACGAATATAGTCCCAAGTGTAAATTATCACCTATAATTCGAAAGTACAGTTTACGAAAAATTTTGTAGCATTCTACAAAAATATTTTAAGAATACTGAAATCAAAATGACTAAATGCGCTCACACTCTGACTGATATAGAAAAGAACGATGATATAATTGAAATAATACAAAACTACCATGAGGGTAAAACCAACCATAGAGATATTGGTGAGACTGAACTGAAACTAAAACGTACATATTATTAGCCTAACATGAGGAAATCTATCCAAGAATATATAAGCAAGTCTGCCTCGTCCAAAAATACGAACGTAAACCTTTAAAAATAGAACACTCCCACGGCCATGAAACTGTTCGAAATAGTACATATCGACTGTATCGCGTTAGAGAATGTGAAATTTATTTCTGACTATAATATACTCATTTTCAATACACACTTAGATGTATAATTTAAGTTTCTACCAAGCTATTGAAATCGCGACTAATTTAATCAAATACTTTTGGTATCATGGAACTCCAAATATAATCATATCAGATAATCACCTAAAATTTAAAAAGACCGTAATTAGGGAACTTTTAGAAATTCACCATATCAAACTTCATTTTATTAGTTTACAACATCCCGAATCGAATGGAATAGTAGAACGCGCCCATTCAACCATTGTGGAACACATTAAACTACTAAACAATCAAAATCTTTATAAAAAAGAACCAATCGAATCTAAAATCTTATCAATTTATTCGACAACTAAACTTAAATCCTTTGAAATAATTTCCGGACATATTGATAATAAGTCTGTATTAGATCTTGATTTGGAAATAGCACTAACAAACAATTGCATACAAACAACAAAAGTAAAGTTAAACTATTATACGAAAAAATTAATGATACTATAACCGAAAACAAAACTAGAGAGATTGAAAAACGTAACACAACACGCAAAGAAATTCTCCAAATTCCAGAAGAATCATTTATTCAAGATAGACAAAAACAGTCAAAAACAAAAAATAGATATAAAAACAAAATAATCAAAAGTGTAAACCCCAACAGAAAGACCGCGGAGATTGAGACTAGACACAGACCAAGAAAGAAAAAGTCACCTTAAATTTCGAAACATTTTTCTTAAAAAAAGATATTATTGAAAATAGTAATGTTGTAGAAGTAACATATGGTTTATTTAATGCCCCCTTAGACTTTTCGCTTGCTAACTGCGTAAGTCAAGACTTAAAAATTGAACAAAGGCACAGCAAAAGAATTTAAATTAAAGTTTGGCAAAATTGGGGAACTCTACAAACAAAACCCACAATTCCACCCATTATGCCATTTAAAAATAAACCTAAATTAAAAGACCTTTTCAGCACTTAGTTTTAAATAATTTTGTATTAATAATAAAATACAAAATTGGCAATCTCCAAATTAGGCTGTGGACTCGATAATCTAAATTATAAAACCATGGTAGGCTATATTTTTCAAAATTGCAACAAACATTTATATACTATGATTGATTGTTGAAGCCATGACTTTGTGATACATCTTGATTACGAAATAGGTTTAAGAAATAATAACTTTGCTAGTATCACGAATTCGTGATACTAGCAAAGTTATTATTTCTTAAACCTATTTCGTAATTTATATACTAAATTGATTAAACAAAAACATTTACTTTGTTGATATCACACTTTATTTTTAAGTGACTCGAGTTTCGATCATTAACTGATCATTATCAAACAAAGTAAATTAATCTACGATAAAACACTTATTTATACAGAATGAAATAAGGAGGAAAATACTAGGTCTACTTGGTCATTAATTACTGGGATTTCCGGATTACTCTTCGCTTTATGAATTTCTAGGGACTCGAATAAATCCATTTTGAACCCTTTTTCGGTAAAATGGATTATCTCGAGTACATCTTCATCAAAAGAATGTCGGTTTTCGATTAGGTGATTCGCGAATGTGGAATTTGTTTGTTTTAATATGAAGGATCTAAGATCTTTTAATCTAATGTTGAAGTTACGACCAGTTTGACCTACGTAAATTCCTTTACAATTTTTACACGTTAGCTTGTAAATACCTGATCTGTCTAATTTATCTATCGGGGGTTTAGAATTAAAAATTGAATAACAAATTTTATTAGTTGGTTTAAATGCTACATTAATATCATGTTTTTTAATATATTTCGATTTTTTAGGCTGACTTCACCAAAGAATGTTAATGACTTGAACATTTTATTTTCAACTTTTGGACATGCATATAAATATTTCTTGAGCAGATCATGAAAAAAAAAATGAAAACAATCTCCAAAATCAATTGAAATTTGGCTACAGTGTCAATACAAAAATTATTCAAAATTTTAACAAAACCGTTCAAGAGATTGCACACAATCAGTACACATTAGAATCTAGGGTCAAGCATTTATACGCGATATTCAAATAAGATGTCGATCACCAACATATTCTGTGCACGAAATATCTATACAAACAGCTGATTTTACATTTTGGATTAATTGGAAATATTCTGCAAAATATTATAAAATCCCTAGCCTTTTGCAAACTTAGATATAATTAGGCCTCACGAATTAATTAAAATTTCAACCCATTCATTACAACGAAGAACTGCCATTTGATTTAGAACCCGAAAACATTCTAAACTTTGAATCAGTAATAACTGTAGATTGTAAAATTGAAGAAACACAAAATGACTACTTTCTATCACTACCTATCAATTAAGAACATCCATTTAGTTTATACATGATGCACCCCATCCCTACAAAGTACATGTCAGACTAAGTTACTACAATTCCTAATGTTAGAGTTCTATTAAAATCAAACATTAACCAAAAATACTTAAGCTTTGGTAGCAACGCTCAATTCCAATGTAGGAACGACTTAATTCTAAATTACCAAGCAGTCTGTCAAGCAAAATTACTACTTAATGGAATTTTACTAAAAATAGTCTACTACAAACTGAGCAATTTTACGATAAAACTAAAGAGACTTAAACTAAAAGACGTCTACGTGTTTTTTCAAGTGCCCAACATTACAGAAATATTAATCACCCTTAAACCCAGCACATGGACACTATTTTTAAATGTGTTAATTCCAATAGGTGCAGTAGCCCTACGACTTAAATATTTTAAGACTAAAAAGGTGGTCGTCACCCCTATGGACTCCCCTCCCACGGTGTGCTGAATCTGAGGGGGGAAGAATAACCTGCGGCTACAACAAAACCCTATATTATTATTTCTTTTGTTTATTAATAATTAATCTATTGTTCTAATATTCATATTCATTGGTTTTAGTGCAGTAAGTAGATGATACAATCCTATGTAGGCGTTTTGCTTAGTATATAAGTTATACTTTATAAAAGCCACACTATCATTAAATTCATTATTATATTATTTCGTTAATTAAAATAACCTGAGTCGTAGTTCCCAGTCGCATGACTTAAATAAAGATAGTTAGTTATTTCATTTTACAGAAATAAATACGTTCAAACTAGTGTTGCTTTGATAGCCTTGCTATTTTGTAATACGCAAATTACTTTTGTATCATTCAATGTCTGTCGAAGTATTAGCTAGAGAAGTAGTTGTTTCAAAAGTGATGTGTTCTTGTAGTCTTAATAAGACTCATTTGTTGTAAATTTTACGAAAATATTTTCGTGTTTTTCTAATTATTAGTGAATTTTCTACAACGTAAAGGACTTATATATTTTTATTTTTATTATTAAATAAAGATAGTTTTTAAAACCCAAATTGTCGACTATGAAATTTAACTTGAATTTTTGATCGTTCTGAAAATTAATCATTATCACATACATCACTTCGTGACAATACTAAAACCATAAACCATAAATTAAAAATGGTGATGTGGCCATCATAATACTATCCCTATATCCCTATAATTTTCTCGAAAACTGTGAGATTTACGCAAAAAGGCTATTCTTAATAATTTATTCATTTTTTAAATTCTTTACAATTATATGCTATATAAATTTCATGTGACTCCAAAAGTTTATTAGAAATTGGCAAAAATGTCAAAATTTCAAACTTTTATTTTTTTTTCTCTAAAGTTAAGAATTTTATGAAAAATATGTTTAAATAAAACTTGTTCAGTTTTTCATTTCCTTTAACTTTTATTAAAAAAGTTATGTAAAATTTTTCATATTAAAAAAAATATCGGAAAAAAAACAAAAACAGCCTCGAGTAAACATCCACTTCCGGTTTATGAATGTGCACCAAAAGCTTTTCAGTTCCAGTTTTTAACGATAAAACCTAAAGTTTAAAGTTTCATCTCAATCGGATCATTCATTTTTGAGATACAGCGCCCACGGACAGACAGACAGACACACACACAGACACATTTTTTTTCCAGAAATCAGTGTAATGGACTCGGGGGACCTCAAAACGGATATTTCCGCAAAAAAAAATTCAAAAAAAATCACGAAAACAAAAATGGTGATGTGGCCATCATAGTACTTTCCCTATATTTTACTAAAAAACTATGAGGTTTACGCAAAAAGGTTATTCTTAATAATTTGTTCATATTATTTGTTATATAAAATTCACGCAACTCCAATGATTTATTAACAATTGGCAAAAAATGTCAAAATTTTCAATTTTTATCTTTTTCTCAAAAGTTAAAAATTTTATGAAAAATAAGTTTTAATAAAAATTTTGTTTGAATCATTTTTTTTAATATTTATATTTAGAAAAATATCACGAAAAAACAAAAAAACGCCTCGAGTAAACATCCACTTCCGGTCTATGAATGTTCACCAAAAACTTTTCGGTTCCAGTTTTTAACGATAAAACCTTAAATTTGAAGTTTCATCTCAAACCGATAATTCGACACACACACAGCAAATAGACACAATTTTTTTTTCTAGAAATTAGTGTAATGGATTTAAAAAAATCACGAAAATAATACTTCCCCTATATATACTTCGTATATAGGGAAAGTAAAAATATATTACCAATAATCTACATTGCTAAATGATACTTGTGCTCATATTCTTTATTTGAATTTAACACATTTTCTCTGTTGTGTTTTGTATTTGTCGGTCACCGCGAAGGGTGAAGTGAAGGTAATCCTAACACTTTTTATAATTAAAATACCACTCAGGTAAAAAAACTCTAAAATTAAACTTAAACCAAATATCACACCAATGCAACATATATGTACACACCCTTCATTTGAAAAAAATCTCAATTAAAAATTAATTATATAGACATCTATTATCAGTATACTCTCAGTATAAATACAAAATGTCACGATTTCAATGTATATGTGAAAGGAAACTAATATAGTGGCTATTACCAAAACATAGCTTACAGATGAATTTTATGATACGGGAATATTTCGTTTTATGGTATAACAGATTTGAAAAAAAAGAAGAGCCAGTGTCCTACTTGCATTTAAATATCATACTAAATATAATGAAATACGTGTTGACATACCTTTGCCTAACATGTATTCAGATGCTATGAGTAATGAAAGAATTTTCAAAATTTTATCTACATATATACATACGCCCTTCAATTAGAGCTAATGAATATAACGAGTATTTCGAGTACGTAAAAAGAACACTTGATATTAAGTAGTATTTTTATACGGTGGCTTAATTAAAGATATTTTAGTTTTGATGTTGCGGTATTACTGTTTTCATACTTCTTATCAATCAATGATGGTCATAGTAACTGAAATAATGTGTTATAATATGATAATTAACAATAATAAATATAATGAAGCGTTCAGTTGTTATAAATAAAAAGCTTAACCTTAACCGTAAGCTTTTGGGTATACCGGGTAATTGACGAAAACCTTTTAGTGCTGTATCTCGCTTCCTTTTTTATCCGATTTGAATAAATAAAATAACTAATGAAATAATTTATAAAAGACTTCAACATGATCTGAACTGGTATATTTTTCTTCCATCCAATTTTTGGCAAAAGACAATTAACTTTTGTTTCAAATTGCTGTGAATATTTATTTTTTATTCATCGGCAAAGAGATTTTTTTCTGAATAAAATTTATAGAAAAAAATTTAAATTAAGTACCCATATTAAACAATAAGCATAGTCTATTCTAAATGTCAAAAATGACAGTGTCATTGATACAATTTTTCATTACGGGTATATGTATCTGAGTGGTTATATGTGCGCATGTTCGTATATGTACATATGTATATATACATAATTAGGTAAATGTAAGTCTGAAAACATTTACCTAATTATGTAAAAATAAGAAGAATAAGAAAATAAGTACAAATATTTAGTAATATAATACATACATTATTCAGACACTTTTTTAAGACAAAACTTTTGGTATAAACAGAAACTCCAGTTTCGCATTTGTTTCCAGGTTATTGCCGCTTTTATTTTTCTTATAGTCACATCGGATTTTGAGTTTGCTTTTCAACGATGTATAACTTGTCTGAAAAATATTTAGTTACAAGCAAAATATTTATAAAAAACTTTAATTAATCTTTTAATATGACAATTGAAATTGAAAAGATTTTTTTAAGTAATCTAACGAAATAATAACAAAATCATAGGAATAAAAAATAAAGAAACAGTACTTAAATTTCATATTCTCTTAAAGAAATTGTTCAATATGACGACCATTCTATTCCACACACTTTTGATACATTATTCTATCAGAGTTAGAAACTCTACGTAGCGTGTTTCCATTCTACTAATCGTAGCACATCAATTACTCTTTGTTCTAAAATTTCTGGTGGTTCCAAACAAAAACTTCGTTTTTAGTGGTACCCCATAAATAAAAGTCAAGGTAAGATCGGATGATCTTGCAGGTCATTGCATTTGTCCATTATTTGAAATCTTTATTTAGAGTTTATTCTCAACAAATGTTGCAACTTTACCAGTGTTATGAGCCGAGTAACCATCTTGCTGGATTATTAATTTGTCTCAAAGCAGGCATTACCTCATTTGTTAAATATCCAAATATCTGTTATGACTGTATGTGCCATTATTAATACCTCTAAATCATAATGTTTGACAAAAAATAATTACTTATCACTAACTACAAGTAGATTACATTAACTATGTTTATATATATATATATATATATATATATATATATATATATATATATATATATATAATATTTAACGATGTTTAATTCCATGGCTTACTAATTTTATTGTACAGCTTGTATTTTTGTTAATAATGAAATTAAATATCAGCTTCTTCATTTTACATTATTAATTATAATGTCGTTTCACTCTCATTTATCATTAGTGTTTAATTTCACAGCCTACTAATTTCATATTAAAGATTAATTTACGTTTTTATTAATATTTTGCTTGTAAAATTTTTTTTCAGACATGATATACATCGTTGAAAAGCACTTTTAAGCAATCTAATCTAATCTAATCTAATAAACTTAAAATCCAATATGGCCACCATAAGAAAAACAGAAGATAACCTGGAAACAAATGCAAATCGGGGATTTCTGTTTACACCAAAAAAATTGTCTTAAAAAAGTATCTCAATAATGTACAGGTTTAATTGCGGTCACGTTACGGTCACCCGATAGTATTGGTCTGTCCGTTGGATCTTCCGTCGTACGTCACAAACTATCGCTTCAAAAAACGACGAAAGTTTTACAGTGCGTTCTATTTCTAACGCAATTGGTTTACTTGTGTCGTTTCTCGAAGCGATATTTTGTGACGTAGGACGGAAGATCCAACGGATAGACTATATTGAAGAAAATTAAAATTGGCAAATTTGGTGTTTTTTTTTCAAAATATCTTAAAATTGAAAAAGTTAAGGAGCATCGAAATTGTTTTAAACCTAGAGTTTCTCAACGAAGATAAATTAGAAGGCCCAGAGAAAATTATTGCAAACCATGTAGGAAGCAAAAAAGAAAAGGCAGCAGAATTGTGCGAATTATATTAAATACGGATTTATCGGAAATCGCACATATCCATCATCGCTATTGTGCCTTATTTGTAAAAACCAGTTTTCGTATGAAGCGAACACGAAATAGCTCATTGTTGATTGCTAAAATAGGGAAACCACACACTATTGGGAAATATTTAATTTTACCAGCAGTAAAAGAAGTAATAACCACCAGGCTCCATAAACCAGCTGCAGAGTAGTAGTTCTTTGCAAAGACAAATTATGAAACCTCTCTGTAAGCTGCCTTATTGCTTAACATATATTATTTTAAAGTTCTTAATGTGTATCATGAATACATTAAAAAGTTTTTACTTTATATTTTAGTAATTATTTTTTTGGAGTAGTTTAAAAAATAAAATAACAAAGCCATACTGATGAAATCTAGAAATTAGAACAAGTCCTATAGATAGTTATCAATTTGCTACTATCAGCTCAATTCTTTTTAATATTTGGATTTAAACTAAATTAATTTATTTTTACATTTTTTAATGTAAACTTATATCTTATTCAAAGTTTTAATACATTCAAACTAGTGTTGCTTGTATAGTTGTATTTTTGGTTAAAGGCGAATTATTTTTGTCATTAGTAATTTATCTGATAAAATTGTAGCAGTGTTTCTACATAATAATGCAACTCTTAAAACATAATTTAAATACCAATGTTCTAATTTTTTGATGACATGAAGTTTATAAAACCATTATATTCAAATGCTAATTGCACTGAGTTACAACTAAACCTTAATGGGGTTTTTAATTGCTAAATAAACTATTTTGAACCCAGGAAAGTTTCAAGTTGAGTCATCTAAAAGAAATAATATATTATTAACTACAAAATAAAAAATATTCTATTATCTAGAGTAGATTAATCTAAAGATTTAGGCATAATTATTGATAGTAAATAAAATTCAATAAAATTATCCCTTCTTTAGTTACAACATTAGTGATATCTGTATCTGCAACGGGGTTAAAATTGGAATAAAAAGTAATATAAATGCAAACATACTAAAAGGATAAACGACGGAAAGTGACTATGCTTTTAATGTCTGTTGTTTTGCGAAATTAAAAGCATAGTCACTTTCCGTCGTTTATCCTTTTAGTATGTTTGCACGAGATGCGATGTTTAGCAATAAACTGCAATCATTTCAATTAAGAAGAAAACATTAGCCAAATATGCCATCAAACTAAATAAAGGAGTAATACTTTCCCTATATTTATCTCGAAAATCTTTAATAACTACCGAGGCGATCCTACAAGCGGGCGATAATTATTAAAGTTAAAATATGCATTACCTCTATCTACCATCAATTGATCCTTGAAAGTCTGGCTTATTAATTACTATTTTGACAAAATAAAATCATCATTCAGATCATATTTTGTACAATATTTTCGAACTGTCGCCGCCAGACCTTCAAGATTTTTAAAAATATTATTAAACAAATATTAAACACTAATTCTACAAGGTCAACTGTCCAAAGGTTTTTAAACTTGCGATAAGATTTTAACATGCAACGATGTGTATATTTAAACTGCTAATTTTGTTTTTCTTTTCGTTCCATTATCAGTCTAGTAAGAATTGCTAATATATTGGATAAATAATAACTGCGTCTAAAATGTTTAAAAACAATATAGAAGTTTTGATTTTTTTGTTTATAGTTATAAAGCAAAATTTTTAACAAGCCAAAACATATAACCAATATTATATCTTGAATTTTGGAGGCGTTCACTTCGTAGTACATTTTTAATGAATAACAGAAAAACGTTTTAACTTTTTTATACTACTTTTTATTTTTATACAACACTTTGTGACTAGTTTCGAATTACACAGTAATCATTATCAAACTAAGTACTTAAAATCTAAATAACAGGTGTATATATAATAAATCTAAAATGCTTCGAAGAGAGGGGTGTACATCAGGTCAAGCTGGTCGTTAAGGATGGAAATTCCCGGATTAATTTTGGCTTTGTGAATTTCGATGGCCTCTAGTAAATCCATTTTTCTACCTTTTTCGGCCAGGTGGATTACCGAGAGTACATCCTTGTCAAAATTATGGTTTGATTCTAATAGGTGATTAGCAAAGGTTGAACTATTGTTTTTTAAATTATATGATCTAAAATGTTCTTTTAATCTTGTTTGAAAATTACGACCTGATTGCCCGATGTACAACCCTCCACAATCTGGACATCTTAAGCTGTAAATTCCTGATTTGTACATGTAATTAATTGGCGTTTTTGCATTAAAAATTAAATTTGACAGATTACTACTAGATTTAAAAATTATGTCGACGTCACGTTTTTTAAAGATATTTTTAATTTTTAAGCTTATTTCTCCAAAGAATGTTAATGTCTTATATATATTATTTTTTGTAGTTGGGATAGCATATAAATAATTTTGAATTTGTTTTGTTTGGAATTTATTAATTAATTTGGGGACAAGTGAATCAGGATAGCCGTTATTTTTAGAAATTTGTTTAATAATGTTAATTTCATTTTTACGGGATTCAGGAGTCAGGGGTATTTTAAATGCACGAGTTATCATGGAATAAAAGCTAGCTATTTTGTGTTTATATGGATGACGGGAAATATTTGGGATGGTAGTATCTGTAAAAGTGGGTTTTCGGTAAATGTCAAAGGTAAGTTTATTATTTGTTTTGGTTATTGTTAAATCTAAAAAGTTTATTTTGGAATCGCATTCTGTTTCGGCTGTGAACTTAATGGATGGATGAATGGAATTGAGGAACGTTAGAAACTGGTTAATATGTCGGTCTGTACCTTCGAAGCATGCTAGGATGTCGTCTACATATCTGTGCCACCATTTTATATGTTTTTTGCCTAGGGGTGAGTTGAGTATTTTGTTAGTGAGGTTGTTCATAAATAGTTCGGCTAACAATGGGCTCAGGGGGGAACCCATTGCTAGACCTTCTTTCTGAGTATAAAATTTATTATTAAAAGAAAAATGATTATGTTTAAGAATAGGGTCAATTAAATTAATGAAATCTGCTTTGACTATTGGGTTCGCATTATTATTATCTAGATGTTCAATTATTAGTTGGAGGCATTCATTAGGAGGGATTTTCGCAAACATGTTCGATACATCGAAGGATACTAACTTGCAACTGTTAGGGATGGATAGATTCTTTAGGTTGTTAGCTAATTCTACTGAGTTTTTAGTGGAGTGTGGATCTTTGAAGTTGGTTATGGAATTAAAAATTGAAATAAGTTCAACTGATATTTTGTGGGCAGGAGAGTTTATATAGGATACTACAGGACGAATGGGATCTTCCGGTTTATGAACTTTAATTAATCCATATAGTCTAGGGGTTCTGGGATTCATAGG
>CAXAKX010000278.1:0-30396 GCA_963969525.1 Ontholestes murinus
CTAGTTTGTGGTTAGGAGGGAATTGGTAATTTTTTAATTTGTTACATAAGTCTTTTGAGTTTTTAATTGATCTAGGGTCCCTAAAATCGGTTAATTCTTTATAAAGTGTGTTAAGATGGCATGCAATTTTATGGGCAGGAGAGTTGATAAACGAAACAACGGGTCTAATAGGTAAGTTAGTTTTATGGATTTTTAATAGTCCATATAACCTGGGACAAATGGGATTCATAGGAAATAGCCAAGATTTATTTATATTAGTGAAAACTGAATTTCATTCATTAACTACGGATTTAAGGGTTTTTTTGGAATTTAGGTGTTGGGTCTGTGTTTAATTCTATGACATCCGAAGCCTGTATGAAATCGTTGATTTTAGATATATAGGATGATTTTTCTAGTACAACTACTGAATTGTCACCAAAGCAGATAAGGGGAATTCAGTAGTTGTACTAGAAAAATCATCCTATATATCTAAAATCAACGATTTCATACAGGCTTCGGATGTCATAGAATTAAACACAGACCCAACACCTAAATTCCAAAAAACCCTTAAATCCGTAGTTAATGAATCAAATTCAGTTTTCACTAATATAAATAAATCTTGGCTATTTCCTATGAATCCCATTTGTCCCAGGTTATATGGACTATTAAAAATCCATAAAACTAACTTACCTATTAGACCCGTTGTTTCGTTTATCAACTCTCCTGCCCATAAAATTGCATGCCATCTTAACACACTTTATAAAGAATTAACCGATTTTAGGGACCCTAGATCAATTAAAAACTCAAAAGACTTATGTAACAAATTAAAAAATTACCAATTCCCTCCTAACCACAAACTAGTATCATTCGACGTATCTAACATGTTCGCTAAAATTCCACCCATAGATTGCTTAAATTTAATAAAAACATCATTTGATACACTCAATATTAATGTTTCAATTAAAACAGAATTTTTAAATATCCTTGAAATCATTTTAAATAACAACTATTTTTCATTTGAAAATAAATATTATAAACAGACAGAAGGGCTTGCAATGGGTTCACGTCTGAGCCCATTGCTAGCCGAAATTTTCATGTGCAATTTAACAAATATTATATTAGATTCTCCATTAGGTAAAAAACATATCAAAATGTGGTTTAGATACGTCGATGATATATTAGCTTCATTTGTAGGAACAGATAGACAACTAAAACAATTTTTAGAATTTATTAACAACCTCCACCCAAATATAACATTCACAGTTGAATCCGAAATTAACAATAATATTAAATTTCTAGACCTTTCAATAACAAAAACTAATCAATCATTAACATTTGAAATTTACCGTAAACCTACGTATACTGATCGAGTAATCCCTAACAGTTCTAACCATCCACTAAAACATAAATTGTCTGCGTTTAATTCTATGATTTTTCGAGCTTTTAATATTCCACTGTCAAAACAAGCTTTTAATTCAGAAATTAACATCATAAAAACAATAGCTTCTTCAAATGGGTATTCTTCATTAATCATTGATAAATTAATTTATAAATACAAAATGAAAAACCTACGTAAATACATATATGCAGGCCAGGTATCACAAAAACATTTAATTTATAAGCCCCTTACCTTCGTTGGTGACATTTCATTAAAAATTAAACATATTTTGTCAAAACATAATGTAATAGTAGCTCTAAAACCTTTTAAGAAAATACGCAACATAATTTTTAATCCGAAAACATCAATAGAGAATACTCACAGATCAGGGATATACAAACTTACTTGTGAAAATTGTAAGGGAATATATATAGGGCAATCTGGTCGTAATTTCAATACAAGACTAAAGGAACATCTTCGTTCTTTTCGGCTTAATTTAATTGATAAGTCATCTTTTGCCAGACATATGATTGAAAACAATCATACTTTTGGTAAGGATGTACTGTCAATTATACATTTTGCCGAAAAAGGCCGTAAGATGGACCTCCTGGAGTCTCTAGAAATTCACAAAGCGCGCGCTAATCCGGAAACCCCCGTAATTAACGACCAGGTTGACCTGATATATACCCCCCTTTTTAACGCTGTTGTAAGACCTTAATTTTTAAGCATATATATACCTGTAAATTGTTAGTTTAATTACTTCTAGTTTGATAATGACAAGCTAAAATTGTCGAAACTATAGTCACTAAATAAAGTTCGTGTTATACAAACAAAGTTAAAAAGTTTTTTATTTGTGACAACAAAGTGAATTTCATTTATCGTCCTAATTTTCAAAATGTATCACAAAGTAATGGCTTCAAGCATCAACTGTATTATATTGTAATACAATTATACCGGGTCCTGTAGAGAAGTATGACGTTTTTGAAAAAATCATAACTTGAAATAAATAAAATTTTATTTGTTTAATAGGTAGGTGTCGATTTGCGATTTCGTATTCATGTCAAAGAAATGGTTAAAAACATGTCATCTAAGTGATCTCTGTTCTTATAGACGCACTCCTCATTTGAGTTAAGAAGTTGTTCATGCATCCTTCCAACATGTTGGTCGGAATCGCTTGAAAATTTCGGATGATAGCATTGGATCCATAGTTTCTTAATAAATACGCGAACCTTAAGATACTTCCAAAGAAAAAATCTCAGGGCGTAAGATTAGGCGATCTTTGGGGACCACTCGGTCTCCCCTCGTAACAAAATGAATACTCCTTTAAATTGTTCTTTCAAAAATGCCATAGATTTCCCTGAGGTATAGTAGTTGCCCCATCTTGCTGAAAAAAGACTTTTCTAATATCAACATTACGCCTTGTCAACTCTGGAAGGAAAAAATCTCTCAGCATGGTTCCATAGCTACTCTAACTCGAGCCATATTATCAGGAGTTCTGACACCTCTTTCTCACCTTAAGGTATTCCAGACTTTAACTATCCTAAATGTAAACAAATACGCGTTTCTCTAGAGGCCATGGTTCCATAAAGACTTGACCAAACAAAATTGCATGGTTGGGTGTTAACATATCAACAATTCTGAAAACGTTAGGCAGTCCCAGCGCTGAGTTATACGCGTTCCAAAAATATAATACTTCTCTGCCGGACTCTGTATTTCGGCCCTCTTTCATACAAGACATGTCATGTATCATGTCCTACAATACTATTTCGATACCGGGTACCGTAATTATGAAAATTCTAATTTGTTTCAAAGTAATGAATGTGCTTTTTACAAATAAACCAATTTTAAGCAAGTATATAGATGGAAATGTAAGTACATTGTTTTTGAGAAATATTGGTTTACATGAATCTCTCGATGAAATACCATCTATTAAACGTAATATTTTTTTTTGAAGTAAAAATGCGACTCGTGATTGCAGATTTTCCCCAATCGATTATATTATATGACATATATTAGTATGCAAGCGCATAATATATTTCATTGTGTATACCTAGTGTACATTTCAATTTTAAAATTGAATAATTAGTTTAGTAAGTTTGCTACAAATGAAATCTGTAGGAGCATTCCATGAAAGTTGGGAGCCAAGAAGTATACCTAAAAATTTAGTGTTCTTTAAAAGTCACTGTCTGTTATATATTCCATTATCTTATAATTATAAAAATTAATGTATATATTTTTATAATAAGTTTTATTTTGTGTTTAATTATCACACTTTTGCTCTAATATTTCACTTCATATAATGTTACATCAATTTTACGTACTGTTGAGTCTGTGGACGATACAATGACTGTTGTATCATTAGCAAAGTTAAAAAAATTGCTGGTTAGAAATATCATTTATATATAGCAAGAATGTCAGTGGGTATAATACCGACCCTTGCGTCATCCCTTTGTGTATATTATATTTAAATTGGTGGTATTGCATTTTACATAAAATTGTATGTCACTCAAAAACTACACTATAAAGTTTAAAACATTGTCACGTAAGTTTTTCTAAATTGTATCTAATAAATTCCATATTAACCGTATCAAATATAAAAGCTAGATCGAATAATAGCACTGCTACATAATGTTTCGCATCTAATTCCACGCTGATAGGTGTTGGTCGATATTGGTTGATGCGATGTTGTCTCTAAATGTTGAACAATTTGAACACCAAAGTCGATCACTAATAGTTTCAATTATTTTGGACACGACACTTAACAAAGAAACAGGCCTGTAATTCTCTTTTAGAGTTTCATCTCCTTTCTTGAAAACTGGTATAACAACTGCTACTTTTAAACATGCCGGAAATATTCCTTCATGCCTTCCTTGTATCTACAGGAAGAAATACGAACGTATTTCGAAATTCCATGCATTAAGTTTAATTTGTTGAAATATTTATTCCAAAATGTTGTTCATGATTTTATCTATTTTGTTTACTTTTCTTCTTCCAATTCCCAAATTTTTGCTGTTTATATAAGATTTTTAAATAATATTTTTAGAGTCATATAATGTCGTAAAATAATCTCATTTCAAATTTTCTTTTAACCAATATAAATCATTAAGTTCTCTACTTGCCATTCTGATTTCTTTTATTGACCACGATGGATGATTTTGGTTTTAATAGTTATTCCTGGAAAACACATGGTGGGGTTCACTATTTTTAAATAAAATTTCTTGAAACATTTCGAATGTTGCGTGAACATTTGGCAATGAATATAATGAGCTCCAATTGATATTTCGCAATTTTTGTTATATTACGTCTTATAGAAGTATCGTCTAGTGAGTTATTGATAGATAGATAAGAAATATGGGGTTCAATAATATAACATGTGGTTAATTCGCTTGTAAAATTCTAAATCATATAATCAATGGCAGAAATGGAATTATAATTGTTGTATGTTGTATTTGTTAAAAATCGATCTTCACATATTTAATTTAATTCGTATAATCGAGAAAGGTCAAATAACAGTTTTTTGTTTGAAGACTCCGTAAGTGCGTCAACATTTCTTATTTCAATCTTTTTAAACAAAGTTATATTATCAAAAATATTATGAACCAAATTTAGTATTATGGGTGAGAAATAAGTATATCCTTATTAAACCATATATTTTGCTACCGGTTTCGGCCTTAGGCCGTCATCAGGCATAACTATAATACAATATAATAAATTGGAATGTTGCTCTTATATCTAATGATGTTTAAATTACAAAAACGTGTTGCATATACAAAATATATCTGTTATCTAAAATGTTATTAAAATTTTGTGATTATTTGTATATGTATTAAAATAATTTTAATGTATTGATTGTAAACTGTATAATGTTGGAAGAGGTAGCTGGGAAAGAATGCGGAGTTTTGAAAATTAATTTGCATATTTTGTGAAAGGTTTTAATCTTTTGAACACAGTTTCTGTTTATTTTATACTTAAGAGAGATTATATTATTAGCTAAAATAATTTTCTTATTTCATAATTTTCAAGTAGTAATTTGATATTGTCAGGGTTATTAAATTTTAGATGTCTTCCAAAGTTTGAGACAATAAAATTTCTTTTATATTTTTTTATACTTTCATTTAGGCTTTTACCTGTTTAGCCTATATTATCTTGTAATATATTTGTATTTCCTTTGTGTATTGAAAGGTAGATGAATCATGTTTTTTGTGTTCTAAATGTTGCTATTCTAAAACTCATTTTTGCATCATATGACATTTTATGGTAACTTGTTTTTATTATTTTGTTCTTTATTATTATGCTTATACTATTGAATTGTTTCATTCTTTGAAAGATATAAACTTTGTAAAATTTTGTTGATGAGTAATTTCTGAGAACAATGTGAAATTGTGCTAATTTCATAATAGTGTTAACTTTGAACCGAAAGCACTGAATTTTGAATATAACAATAGTGTTGAAAAGCATATATTATCGTCATCACACAAGTGTTCAGAAATTCAAAGGAAAGTAGGTTCCTATATGCTAGTGAAAATATTCATCTCTTCTAATTTGTTATATAATTCTTGAACATTTAAATGAATCACATTGATTTGATTTTGTAAGGAATATGTTTTTTTAAATTTTTATTTCGATATATTTCGATAGCCGAAAAAAATTGTTTCAAACAAATAAGTAGCTTTATAACTAAAATATTTTATATTCGGGCAGAAATAAACTAAAACTTTAAAATAAAATGTTTATTTACCAGTATTTTAAAAAAATACTAACTAATATTTGAAGCCAGTTTAGATAATAGCAATAAAACATTGTCACCCCATTATCGGAGGCCAATTTCAACAAAGAATTAAATTATTTAGCAAGGAATTAAAATTAAAATATCATTCAAAACAAATAATTCACTATACAAATTTATCAATAACACAAAAAACAAAACTGCTATAAGTGAAGTCTGGCATCTACCTGTTAGAGTGCGGTAATTGCCCAAAAGTATATGTGGAACAAACAGGCCGGACCTTCGAGGACCGGATCCGTGAAAATAAGGAAAGTTTCACTTTTGAAAAAAACAGCATCACCATACGCAAACAACATCAATTTAATCCGTATTTTAAAATACTACATACTAGTCAAAAAGGAAGAAAATTATACCCACTTGAACATAATTTTTGTACTTGTAATACTCCCACCATATTCATAGTGTTCCGTAGTATTTAAGTCGCTACTGTAATCCATTAAAAATCATTATTTATCTGCCTGATGAAGCCACTGTGTGGTGAAACAATTGTAGCAGTATCTACAACCTATAGCTAAACTCAAAACGATTGTTTTTTTTTATTATAAGTTCATAATGGAGTTTCGCCAAGTAACCGCCTTATTAATCCAATTTTTTGTATGTTTTTTTGGTGTTTTTGTTTCATACTGCTACCCTTTTCATAACGGTTTTGTAAATATAGAAGATGACATTTTTATAAATCATTAATGCTCGGAAACGATGAATGTATTTGTTCTCACAAAAATATATTACTCGATTTTATTAAATATACATTAGCATTAGATATGGTTCATGTAATTATACGGTATGTTTAATAAAATCTAGTATTCTACTGTAATTTATTTCCCAATTAGTTTAAATTCCTTTGATAGTAAAATTGTAAATAAATTGCAAATAGCCCTTTTGTTGAATAATTAATTTTAATTAATAATAGTAAAGTACCCTCAGTCCTACATTATTTTGTCAGCAAACGAACCTTTCGTTTACAATGCAAACTTTCCAACAGCTCTACAAAACTAAATTCAATTTAAACTGTCAATTAATTCAGTTGTACTATTTACTCGCTTATATTTTTATAACGACGGTCAGTCGATTTTAATTATCACAAAAGAGGACGCTGGGTTAGAATACTATGCTAAGAATTTAACGAATTAAGAAAGAACATGTACTTCTTAAGTATATATGCAATTGGTGTAGATGATTAATAAGTAATTATAAGGGTAAAAACTGTTAATAATTACTTACATTTTTCAATCAATAAATAAATACTTTCCTACAAACTTTCAATCTACATTTTCAATTCTAATGTGAAAATTAAATTTGGTTCCGTAATGGGTCTCACGTATGTTATATAGGTTTTGCAGCATACTATTTATTAGGTAGTTGATTAAATATTCACTTGGTTTCTTTCACTTTATTTTTAACCAACTAACTATTATTAACATACTGTTACACCAAGTGATTAATGAGAAACAAATGCAAGATATAATATTTATTTCTGCTAGCTTCAAGATATAAAGGTATTGTCTGTTTACTCTGTATCTATGTTACAAAATTTTATCTTATTATTTTTTATGTTTACTCTGGTATTAAACGTAACTGATTTATAAAGAACAAAAATTATCAGAGTGTAATATTTTGTTCACGTTACCTAGTTGTGCCAAAAAGTACATTCATGTAGTATGATATTGCTTTAAAAAGATTACAACGACTTCAAAATTGGGCAAATATCACGATCGTTTAAATTATTCATATGATTTGATTAACTTTCAACCTTATAAGAAAAATATTCATTGCTTCACCGGTTAAAACAGTAAAACCGCAATTATTTAGATACGATAAGAGCTCAACTTTAATTAGTTTTGGATCAAGCATATATACATGCATTTTTTGCATTTCGTATAGTTACATTAAAATTGGGTTCTTGTAGTAAATTATTTATCAACATCTTATTTGGAAGTAGCATCGTATAATTTTTAGAATATACATTAGTTTTTACCCAAAATGTTTTATTTATTGGCTTTATCCACTATAATTGCAAGAGTTTGCAAACTATTAGAGTTGTCTGTAATTTTACAGGTTTTTGACGTGCCTAAATAAGTTTATTCGAATATTTCCCTATTTTGGGTCATAATATCTACCATTGTGGCAAACACATAGAAAATATTGGAAATCTTCTTCATAAGAATGCCTTGACGGACAAAATAAGAAAACTAGGGTAAGATTGGAAGATCATTTTGCTTATCTCTATCCTATTCGTGTATCTAAATTCTTTAAATCAATTTGGGATATTTTGTAAGTAAATTGAATGAAATAAAGTATGAAACAATTAAACTATAAACATTATTAGATGTACAAATAAATTATCCCAAATTTTATCTACATTTAAGGTTTATTTTGAAATAAAGTAAATTAAATTGTTCAAATTATTCACCGTTGCTGTCTATAACTTTAAGCCATCTTACATGCGGTGAATTCCATCTCGGAAAATGTGACGTCTTTGAACGTTTTTGGATCTTGCTGATTGGAAATTCATACCAGACAGGATGTGTTGCTTCGATCGGAATAAGTTGTAATCAGATGAAGCAGTGTCTGGTGAATTATGATGTCTTTTGTATTGGAAGTTCACTTCCGGTACTTGTCTCAAGAGGATTAACTGATATTGGTAAGAGTGAGAAACTATTTCACCCACTTGCAGCAATTATAATAAAGCTTGCCCTTCATATCCCAAATTCAGAAAATAAATTTCTTTGCGTGATTTTCATTTATTTTCGCTCAACGATTTTCAACAAGAAAGATTTTCTTGCAAATGAGTCTAGTGCTAGTGTTAGTAATGTTGAAAAATACGCGGAAAATAATATTAAAATGCCAAACATTTCATTACCATTATTTTCTGGACGTTTTGATCAATGGACTTCATTTACGTCTAGTTTTCTTTCAATGGTTTATAATTCGAATTTAAATCTGATTCAAACGTATCATTATTTGCGGTCGTCTGTAGAGGGCGAGGAGTGGCAAACGGTATTAGACAGATTTGATAATCGAAAAAAAGGTATATTCTCATGTTAGGGCAATTTTGCCGATTTTACAGGTCCGCAAAGATTCTGTGATGGGTTTGCGGGCATTAATAGATAATGTTTCAAAAGATATGCGATCATTAAAAACATTAAAAGTACCTGTTGATAGTTCAGACGAAATTTTTATTTTTATTTTGGAAGCCAAACTAGATGCAAAAACGATTCAAGAATTCAATCTTAGTATAGATAAAAACAGTCTGCCCACTAAGAAACAACTATTAGCACAAAGATACGATTTATTTGACCCGCCAATAGTTTCAGATAGACTCAAAATCAATAATTTTAATAAAACATAAAATAAATTCGCATTTTATACAACAGAAATCCAAAGAATGCATGTCTTGTAAAAAGTCAGGACATACGATTAAAAATTTCTAGCAATTTAAAAATTTAATTGTAGAAGAAGAAAATTATAGTACAAACTTCAGGACTTTGCATTAACTGTCTTAGAGTAACTAATCATACCACAGCTAAATTTTAATTTTTTGGTCCTAAAAGTCCGGAATGCAAACAAAAACATCACGCCTTGTTACACGTTTAAAAAAATACAGTGGAGCATTCTCAGACCGATAGTGCGGTCACGATTGGTCATTTTAAAAACCAAACTGAAGAAATGGTGTTGGTAACAGCAATGGTTAATGCGTCAAATAATTCCGGCAAATTTGAAAATGCTCGAGCCTTGTTAGATTGCGGCTCTCAAGCAAATTTTATAACACACGAACTTGCCGATCGATTACATCTGAAAATTAGTAAAACAACAATTAAAATTAAGGGAGTAACTGTAACCTCCACCAATATCAACTATAAAACTAAAGTTCATTTAAGCTCAAAATATGGCACGTTTAATACTTCAATCAATTGCCTATTAGTAGATCAACTTACAACAAATTTATCCAACAAATCATTTGATAAAACATGCCTAAATTTTCCAAGTGAATTACAGTTAGCGGATTCTAAATTCAATATTTCACTTCCAGTTGATTTATTAATTAGTGCAAGTATGTTAGGTAATAAAAAAATTAAGACTACAAATAAAAATATTATTTGTCAAGAAACAAGTATAGGGTGGATACTTGGGGGGAGTATACCGTCTAATATACAAGGCGACAGTAAAAATACTTTTTTGAATCGCGAAAATAATGTAGAATTCGTTTTAACGAAATTTTGGGAATTAGAAACTATCCACCGAAATAATTCTTGGAGTACCGAGGAACTGCAATGCGAGAAGCATTTTGTTTATAATGTCAAAAAAATCGATGGCAGGTTCGTTGTAAAGTTACCTTTCAAAGTTGATACGTCACAATTAGGTGATTCATGGAAAATGGCACGAAAACGATTTTTTGCATTAAAAAATAAATTAAACAAAAATCATGATTTAAAAATGGAATATTCTAAATTTATGTCAGAATATGAAAGTCTAGGTCATATGCAACTTTTACTAAACGCTAATAATCTAGGTGTTGGTAATTATTATTTACCGCATCGCGCAGTGTTAAAGACAGATAGTGGTGTTTGATGTGTCAGCAATTAGTAGTAACGGTGTAGCACTTAATGACTTGTTAATGAAAAGCCCTATTCTGCAAGACGATCTCTTTTCAATTCTAATTTGTTTTCGTACCTACGAGTATGTACTGTCTGCTGAGATCTAAAAAAAATCTACAGACAAATTTCCGTTTCATCAGATAATATGTCGTTTCAACAAATATTAGGGCGTCCAAATTCTAATGAGCCACCTAAAACATACCAGTTGCAAACAGTAACTCATGGAACGAAACCTGCATCGTTTTTGGCTATACGATGTTTCTTCTTAACCGAAGAAGAAGCCGATAATCTTCCGTTAACGCCACGATCGTCAAACGCGATTTTTATGTTGACAAACTTCCCACTGGCGCAAATTCAATACAAGAATTAATTAGCATGCGCAATGAAATTGTTGCACTACTCAGTAAGGGTAAATTTGAATTGAACAAGTGGAATTCAAATAATTCCTATATTTTGGAGAATATTCCAGATGTAATCGTGATTTTTCTTGACAAAAATCCCTGCTCAAAAACATTAGGTTTATTTTGGAGTCCAAACGATGATACCTTGCAGTACAGTATACTCGAATGCGAGTACAAACATATTACAAACCGAGAATTAAATTAAATTCTTTGAACCCCTTGGACTAATTAATCCGATCATTGTTACGGCGAAGATTATCATACAAAATATATGGCAGCTTAAATTAGATTGGGATGAAACGGCACCTGAGCCTATTTTCAAACTGTGGAATTTATTTGCGTCACAGTTAATTAACCCCCTATCAGTAATTATAAAACGTAAGCAATAAGTTTGAATTGCATTGCTTTGCCGGTAGTAGTGAGAAAGCTTACGGTGCGTGTGTATATATTAGGTGTATTAATGATCAGGAAGTTTTTTGTAACTTGGTTTGTGAAAAATCACGTATTGCGCCATTAAAAACAATATCGATACCAAGAGCTTTGTGCCGCTTTATTAGCTACCGATTTAACCAAAGGGGTAAAAGAAGCAATTCACATTAAGATATTATTATAGTGATTCTAAAATTGTTTTAGATTGGTTAAATATTCCAACATCAAATCTAAAAACATATGTGGCCAATGGCATAGCTGAAATATGCGAACTTATATCCCCGAGCCAATGGAATCGTGTGTGATCAAAAGATAATCCTGCAGATATTATTTCGCGAGGCCTTATGCCTCAGGAATTATTTGTGGTGGCATGGTCCCAGCTGGTTAAGTCAATCCAAAATGGCCCCACCGCATGAAAAATGTAACATTTCATTAGAAGCATTGCTATAAACGAAAGAATCAGTAGACTTTAATATAATGATCAGTATTGAGAACAATTTTAAACGTACAATACATTACATGTTTTAAGGTCAACCCCACTAATTTTCAACCTAGTATGGGTAATCTACCTGCAGAAGGAGTAACTCTAGTTAGGCCGTTTTATAATTCTGGGAATGATTTCTGTGGGCCTATACATTTAAAACATGAGCCACAGAAGGGGTAACAATCAAATAATAATAATAATTTATTGATGCCACCAACATTAAATATGTTTTACATAAGTCATTTTTAAACTAAATTGTAAAATGATTTTAACTAGCAATTAAATAATATTTAAAATACGTATATAACAAACTTAAGAGGACCAACTTGGTAAAACATTTCTACAAGGTAAGTAAGGCATAAATTATACATTAAAACGTTTTAAAAACAAGAAAACAACATATAAATATTTAGACCAATTATGTTAGCACATTGAATAAAGCTAATAAACATTAAACATTAAACATAAAATTTAAAATCTATGGTCCAAGAATTCATCAATTGAATAAAAAGCATTCTGTACAAGTAATTGTTTTATTTCCTTCTTAAAATGAGGCAAAGTCAGTTCTTTCACAGGTGATGGTAATTTATTGAAAAATTTAGGTCCAAAATATGCGAATACCTTGTGTCATGGTTATGAATCTCATCACGAGTTGGATATTGAGAGATGTTTAATTTCATTGAGAATATATATGCATGGGAAGGTTCTATAAATTTATGTTTAACATCGTCTTTGTATTTTAGCCCTGTAATTATACGGATTGCTTTTCTCTGTAAATTGAAGACTCGCTTTGTATGGCAGGAGTGCCCCCAGATAAGCACCCCATAGTGTATTATAGAAGAAAATAGGCTGTGATAGGTTGTCCACAAAACTTAAGTATCAGTAATGTCATGTAAATTCCTAAGTAGGTAGAGACATTTACTTAGTTTTTACTTATATAATTTACATGCTCCTCCCACGATAGGTTATAGTTAAGAAGTATCCCTAAGAATTTAACTGTATTATTATAAGGGTTATCAATTTTCCTGAGTGTGAACCACAGCATTTCACTCTTGTTATTATTTAAGGTGAGCTTGTTTTCTGCTTTAAACCTTCGCCTGTGTGTTTTCAATTATGGATTGTAATGAAACAAGATCTTTATTCTTATTGACAAGAGTGGTGTCGTCAGCAAACAATACCACCCCCGTATTTGGCATGAATAAGGGTAAGTCGTTAATATATATTAAGAAAAGTAGAGGCCCCAGGACAGACCCCTGAGGGACACCACATTTTATTTCCTCCATTTTAGAAATAGTATTATTAAACGACAGCACCTGTCTTCTATTTGATAGATATTACTCTAAAAGTTTTAGACTAATCTTATCTACATTGTATTTTTGTAACTTATTTAACAGAATTTCATGGGACACACAGTCGAAAGCTTTTCACAGGTCACAGAATTAAGCTGCAGAAATTTCCTTTTTTTGATACCATCACTTATATTCCGCATGAGTTCCAATATCGCTGTAGTTGTACTACTATTTTGCCTAAAACCAAATTGATTCGAACTCAAAATACTAGGTGATTCCAGGTGATTATAGAGTTGATCTTTTAAAACAATTTCTATGGTTTTTGATAATAAAGGGACTATTAAAATTGGTCTGTACTCATTTTTGTCAATAAAATCTCCCCTGTTTTTGAAAATAGGTACAACTCTTGAAATTTTAAGACAATCCGGAAATGTTCCGGTGCTGATACATTAATTTATAAGATTTGTTAACGGTATTAATATGACATTTACTATAGTTTTAAGAATGGTGGCATTAATGCCATAATAATCTTTACTTTTGTTGTTTTTTAGTTTAGAAATTACATCTCTAACTTGGTTAAATGAGACTTCTTTGAATGAAAATACTGTGGTTGGTGTTGATATACACACATTAATAGAAGAGTTACTTCTAGCTAATGAATTTATTAGATCTGAACCTATAAGGGCAAAATAACGATTAAAATGATCCGAACTAATGTTACAGTTATTTATGTTTGTAAATAAGTAATTGTGGAGGCTTTCACTTCGTGATACATTTCGATAAATTCAAAATAAATAAACAATTAACTTTGTTGGTATCACTTTTTATTTACACTTGTAACTACAGTTTCGACAACTTCAGCTTGTCATTATCCAACTATTGTTTATTTATTTTGAATTTATATTTGTGTTGATAATAGGGTTGTTACGTTTTATTACATCCCATATAGCCTTTGGCGAGTAGCTATGCGATTCAATATGATGATTATTTGCACGCTTCTTGGCCTCTTTAATTTTGAGTCTGTATTGTTTGCGTCTGTCATATGCCTCCCTTAAGAAACTTAGTTCTGACCTTATTAATTTAAGTTCACTGTTCAACCAGTATTTATCAAATATATTTGTACTATTTTTATAGGTTTTTTGTTTAAACCTTTCTGTACCTTGTGTGAGAATTTTCATCAATATATCAAATTTTTTATGAATATCTAAATGATTATAATTTGGGAAATTAAAATCAATATTTTTTATAAAGTTATGAAAATGAAATAACCCTAATTTAGTAATTGGTCTATAAATAATATTTGACATAACTGATTTTCTAATTTTAACATTAATTCTTAACTTCAAAATTATTGCAAAGTGGTCAGATAGAAATTAATCTCTCACTAATGTGTAGTGTTTATCATTCGTTTTAATAATAAAGTTTACAAGGGTATTTAATCCTCTGGTTGGTACATTTATGACTGTAGTTAAATCGAATGAACTTAGAAAATCTTGAAAATTATTTGCTAATTGATCTCTAGTGTTGAATTTAATGTTAAAATCACCTGTTACAATTACTAGTACAGAGTTTATTTGAATTTTGTGTCAAACATTATTTAAAATATAAAAAAAAAATGTATTAATATCTCCAGTTGGAGGTCTATAAACTGTTATAATTAAACAGTTGAAGTCATTTAAATAAATGGCAGACATTTCACATTCTTTTTCAACAGACATATTAATAATTTCTTGTCGATTTTTAAAAGCTAAACTATCACGAACAAATATAGCTGACCCACCATGCTGAGACCTCTGCCGTGTAAAATCAGAGGCTAGTTTATAAATTGAAATAATTATTGAGTCAATTTCATTTGGACGTAGCCAATGTTCGGTGAAACACAGGGTGTCGTGCGAATTGTCTGATACATAAATTTCAATATCGTGTACTTTGTTACGCAGGCATTGAACGTTGAGGTGAAACACGTCCAGGAGGTTGACGATGTCCTCGACTGCGTTTGTAGTACTCTCCTCCTGCTCGACGAATAAAATGTACGAAAAGGCTGAACACGGATCTCATTTGGCCAAAAGTTTTCATTCATTATCTCATCTCTTGCTAATTCGGGGGCCGTGACTTTAAAAGAGCTTGAAATTCCATCAGACCTTAACTTGTGCACATTAAAATTAATATTTGATTTGTATTTAGCGGTGATATACTTCTGCAGGTCTTCTTCACTGACATTTGATTTAACATTTGCTACATGCAACATAACAACGGGATCAGACGCCGTTATATTTTCCTCCTCGAGCCTCTTCCCAACGATGGTCATCGGAGTTTTATTTGTTTTTGATATAAAATTTGATTTATGTGTCGATTTCTATGGTTTTTCATTTCGGGGCGTTTAGGGTGTTTTAGTTGACGTTTGATGTTTGTTTACATTTGATTGACCGATGACAGCTGGGGCCGCTGCCAATTGAGTATGCGCCGATTGCTTTCCACTCGGCAATGTTGACATGCTGACAAGCAGCATTGCCGATGTTATTTCGTTGAACTTAAGTAATAAATCCACCTGTTGTTGAAGACTGTGAATAGTGATGTTTTGGTTTTCAATTAAGTTGTCTTTCTGCTTAAGTAACTCTTTTAAGTACCTTATTTCAAGCTGAATTGCATCCGGAGCAACGGCCCCCCCTTCGATTTGCTCAGCGAGGCCATGGAGCATTTTTTCGTCGCAGCAGTTTATTTTGTCGTCACTTAATTTTGTTACCGATTTTAGGTAATCTATATCGACAAGCTACTAACTACTCATCTGCCTGATGAAGCCACAGTGTGGTAAAACAATTGTAGCAGTGTATTCACAAATAAGGCAAACCCTAAACAGTCGTGTTTTTATTTAATAATTGTTACTAACTTTGTTGAAGCTGAGCGTGAACTATGAGAATGTTATAACCTTTTTAAATGCAAAACAATAAAGATGTTTTGGTAAACACTTTTGCTCATGAAAATGTGGCATGGCATTTTATTCCTCTTTCGTAATTGGAAAGCGGCGGTGAAATTAGTAAAAACTCATATTACAAAGGTAATTGGCGAAACAAAACTTAACTTTGAATATTATAGTACTCTGCTAGCGGAAATAGAAACAATTGCTAATTCTCATCCCTTATTTCCCCAATCGAATGACCCTAATGATTTTACCTTTTTAACATCCAGTCATTTCCTTATTGGCACCTCTTTAATTGATGTATCGGAAGCAGATTTACTGTGTTTGAACCCTGGACGACTATCAAAATGGCAACATGTACAGCAAAAGAAACAGGACTTCTGGTAATGGTGGCACCGCCACTACTTGCATCATTTACAGACGAGAACTAAGTGGCGGTGTCCAAATCAAGAACCAAAGGTCGATCAACTTGTCTGGATTCGAGAAGAAGGCGTTCAACATATGTGTTAGACGAGTGGCAGAATCATGGAGCTACACCCAGGCGCAGATGGAGTTACCAGAGTCGTCACTATACGCACCCCAAGAGGCAGTTTTAAGCGCGCCTTCAATCGTTTATGCGCGTTACCAGTTGAGGGTTCCTTTTGAGAAGACAGCTAACAAGGAGCGATCTCTTAGCGACTTTCTAGGTGATGGAAAGGCAACACTTTGCAATGGTATGCAAGTAGGTGGTGTATGTCGCGACCGAGGTCGCGAATTCGCGGCAATCGTAGGCAGTTCGAACTTCACTCCAAGGGACCGCCCGGCCAAATATTAAGAACGTTTCGGGCGATTAATTACTTCTTGCCAATTTTATGATGCCATAATTACCCTCGACTATAATGATAATATTCTATATGGTGGACATATATTTCAGAACCAGACCACACCCCCGGTGTATAAGGCTAATGCTATTTTCCTATTTGTAAATTTTTGTATATAGTCAGTGTTCCTCTTGTTATTAAACAGTAAACAACCAAAAGTAATTCTTTGCTTCTGTTAAACCCAAAGAAACGACGGTACTGTAATATATTGAAAATGATATTAATAAAAACGCAATGTGTATGTGCAGTATTAATATTAAGAGTCTATAACCTTAAAAAGTAGGTGTAAAATATTGTAGGAGCTTATTTTATATGTTATAATCAAATTATATTAATTCAATAACTTCATCTTCTGATATTTTAGGAGCAAATATAAGGATTATAAAAATGTTTGAAGTTACCTTCTTTATTTCTTATTTCTAATGCCGTGCATATTTACTCCAATACACTATTATTTTTATAAAAAGTTATATGGTACATAAAAATTGAATGCCACATGGCTATAATCAAATGTGCTTTTTATGGACTGCAATCATAGACAACAAACAAAATTAAACAGATAAAAAACTATAGACAGTTTTGTATGTAATTTCTTTTAAACAAAATTTTTAGAGAAATGTATTTGAGTTGACAATTGAATAAAATTAGTTCTGTATTATTTTGGATCGGAAATTAGTTTTAAATTTTTTAGTCAAATTTAAAAAATAAAGGTTGTTTCTTATCCACTAGCAAAATAAACATTACAACACCGTTTTCATATAAAATAAAAAAAAATTTAAAAAAACCTATTAAGAAATTGAAGCATTTCATAATGCATTTTGTTACTAGGTCTGTATTAAATAACTTGTATTTTTTCTATTGTAGTAGTTACTCCGATTAAGTAGTTCACCAAGTATTGGTTTAGTTTAGTTTAGTTTATTTGCTTTACAAGATCTGTTAAAAAAATACACAAAATACATACATAAATACACTAAATCACTTTAAAATTTTAAGCATAGACCTTGAAGGCAGTATTCACGAGATTTTATGTTGTTCCACTCAATCCAATATATTATTTGATTGGGTTTATGTTGAAAGTTGTCTGGATAAGCTATTTTCATTTTCTTGACATATTGGATGAGTATTCAAGTTATCTATAAGAGCTTTTTATTTTCTCTTTATCAAACAACTCCTTATTTTTGTCATCAGTGCACTATTCGCTGAAATTAATGCACTATTCTATAATTTCTATTTTAATGAGAAAACCAAATTAAAAATATGAATCACATACATCACTTAAAAAATTAAAAGGTAATTACATCAAACAACAAACAAATACAAATTTTATATTTACTTGATGCTATCTTCTAATCAATAAGAAATTTTAAAAAAGTAAAATTTTAAAAATTGTGGTTATTAAAAAACTATGACAACGTGATTGAAATAATTACAAACTTTTTTGCGCTATTTTATTTGTAAACAAATGAACATTTCGGACACAAAGTAGTATCAAACCATTTGTGTCCGAAATTTACATCCAGTTACAAATAAAATAGTCAACAAAAGTTTGTTTTTGTTTTAATAGAGATATTATCATCTTCTCATAACTCAATTATTCCAAATACTATGACATAAGCCATACAAAAAAGTAATCAAATACAACTACGGCTGTTATGTGGCAAAATGGTTACCTTAATTTTTTTTTACAAAAGCAGATCTACTTGAAGAGATCTTAAGTAACAACGATGTTTATAAATATGCCAATAATATAATTTGCAGTTAGTAAAATATAATACTTTATAAAATGGAACACGTTTCTTTATGAGTTTCACACATTTGTTTTGAAACACAATTGTTTCTCCACACAGTGGCAGATCAACAATGGTTCTGCATGTATCAACTGTGTGCCGAAACTATTGTTGCAGTGTTTTCTTTTATAAAGTTTATAATGGAGTTTCGTCGAGTATTTATTACCTATAATTAGTTCTTTTATTTTATCTGTTAAATTTTTATCACTTTCCATGGCAAATTGCACTATATAAAGGTCGCACCAAGTATAATAGATTAATTAACTGCAGCAAATGAGGGTTCGACATCAACTGTGCCATTAACTTCTGACAAGATAAATGTGATTTGCAAGCGATCAATATACACCCGCCTTCTTAAACTATTAATCGACGATTTATCCTATCTAAAAAACGAATAATCGTAAATTAAACCGAACATCTATATTACCCAGTCGAGTCCGAATTAAAATGAATATATCATGTTGAGTGCGTTTTTTATCTTTTTCTAGCAATAATTTCCAATCTCTCCAATGTCATTTAAATTATAATATATTATCAATATGAAACTATGGTATGATATTAACTAAGTTAAAGGGTTTTTATTTTATTACGTTAAAGAGTATCACAAAATAACTTTAAATAAAATATCCAGTGTCTTTAATATGCAATAAAGAATTTCAAATAATATAGTATGTTTATTTATAAAATATGGTAATGTTTACTTTAAATATTGTCACGTATGGATATCCGGTCCGAGTCGAATTCCATTTTATTTTACCTAGTGCGGAGTCTAGACGCTGATATGCATTCCCACGGGAATCGACGTTAGCAACATCGGCGTTGTTTGCAGGTACACCAATAAGCGGTCGACAATTAGTACTAACTAAGCATTTGTTGACATGGAAGCCGTTTATTAGCGGATCGGAAAACAAGCAACGGAGATGACCCGATCGGGCGATTAGCCAAGAGATAGTTAAGATGTAGATTTGAAGTAGAGTAGTAGCGTTTAGATTTTTAAGTAGTACAGTAGTTTTTGAGATATTGAAGTAGTAGGGTAGAGTTTAGATTTTTAAGTAGTGCAGTAGAGTTTAGATTTTTTAAGTAGTGGAGTAGAGTTGAGATATTGAAGTAGTAAAATAGTGTAAGCTTAAAAAGGGAATAAATGTAAGTAGTTTTTTGATAATTGAGCGTTATTTAGAATAATCAGTGATCCCGAGTTCCAATCACGAGCTTGCAGTGAGACAAGACGTGACAATATGACGTTTAGTTGATTTGTACTCAAAATGTCGGATTACTAATGTCAACATTATTGTTGTTGAATTTGGTTCTCGTTTATCACGTGGTGGAAACATGTTTAATTTAAGGGTTGTTTAGAATGAGTCATTTGATTCGTTTCACAAATTTTAATTTGAAATTGTGAAACGAACTAAGTATTTTTTTTTTAAACAACCCTTAATAAATTTAAATATAAATTTATTAATTAATTGCTGAAACATAAAATATTTTAACACTAATTTAGTTGTTTTATAGTGATAATTTTAAGAAATACGCGTGATACATATTAAATATTATTACAATAATAATCAATTAGGTATATAGATGCTGAGCTAGCTGGAGCAGAGCATTTTCCCGTTTGATATATGATTTATATACTGATTATTTATATGCTTCTATTTAAATTTTAAATAAAATAAAACATTATTTGGGATCAAAAAATTGATTTTTAAGAAACATACAGCCATAACAAAAAGCAAAATTATTTCTAGGACAAAATGCTTTAGAAGCTTAACTTACAAAAACAATGCTATTAATACCAGAACCGCCGTAAAAATTTACAAGATGATCTGCCACCCACTACTTGACTATGGTTGTGCCCTCTATTCCAACCTCAGCAATCCAACCTCCCGTAATATTAAAGTTAGCGAGCGAGCATCCCTTCGTACCCTAGCAAAACTCCATCATACACTTAATCCTCTACACAATCTCTCCAATCAGCTCCTCTATGATACTTTAGTTATCCCCATCCTAGAACGTCTTAGATTCCTATCAGAAAAATTCTCCAAAAATCCATTCAACTTCCACGTATTATCCCTATACTGTCTTCCAAGAAACCCAAACATAATCCCTAAATTTATTAACCCACATTCTACCATTTTTGATTTCATTTCACTATTTCATGCATCTACTCATTAAAGACTGACACCATATGACTGGACAAAACAAGGCAGAAAGACCTCTGGTCGATAGCCTTTTGACAGATTAATACATTAACATCTCATTTATTATTCATCTTTTTAATGTAAATATGTACAAAAATTTGTCAATAAATATATGTTACTACTACTAAAACATTATTGTATTTAAATATATTATATGAAAACGCATTGATATAAGAAAGAAAGTCGAGAGAGGGATTATTTGCCTTTATAATCTAATAGATATTCATTTTTATCGTGGATAACCGTAGACTGGATATTGTAGAAAACCAAGTATGTGCTCGATCGTACATAATTTTCACAGAATAGGTAGGAGTATCTATGGGTAGTTTCAAAAATTGTAAATGTACATACCTGATGATGGAGATACAATAGTTGTCGAACAATTAAAGAAAAATTGAAACCACCCACTGTATCAGTGATTTGTTTAAAAGTAATTTTTATTTATTTTTTATTTTTCTTTGCAATGTCCTCTTAATATTGAATACAAAAAATATCTTCAAAATATACATAAAAAAATTAGCTCACAGGACTTGCAGGTGGTGTTCACTACGTGTTCTTCCACTCAGACCCTTTTTCTGCTTTCTGATGTAATGGAGTTACAAGATGTAACCTCCTCATTGATACAATATGAGTACCAAATACCTTTAATACCCCGTGAAAATTGTCATTTAATTGTTTGATGGTGTAGTATGTTTTTGGTACGAAGTTATATGATTTATTGTATTTTATTTGAAAAACTGAACTAGTTACAAAGCATCGGTGGTTCAGTGGTAGAATGCTCGCCTGCCACGCGGGCGGCCCGGGTTCGATTCCCGGCCGATGCAAATCTTTTTCATAGTAATTATATTATTTCGAACCTACATATAGACTGTCCGTTGGATCTTCCGTCGTATGTCACAAACTATCGCTACAAAAAACGACAAAAGTTTTACAGTGCGTTCTTTTTCTAACGCATTTGGTTTACTTTATCAGACTGAATGTTTTTATGTCGTTTCTCGAAGCGATATTTTGTGACGTGGGACGAAAGATCCAACGAATGGACTATATGTAGCATATTATAAATAAACAGATATTACAATATACTAACAATATAAAAAGTCACTTAAGGTATAACGAGTTATAATATCCTTCATCCTTGGAAACTTCTGTCATACCAATCGATATATGTAGTAAATTCCAACGATGATTATTCATCTTCTTTTGGTCGCATCGAATTTCATGAATTTTATCGAAATCGACGTCTTCGATGGTGATCCTTGAAATTTGTGCCACAGGTGATATATAGAGTACTTCAATTTCTTGTAATAACAGGAGTTCTCCTCTAACCATTTTCTCGATTATTAGGTTGTATTTTTCGGTAGATTTATTAAATAGTTTCCTTTGAGCGAAGTCAAGTCGGTTAGTTTGCAAAGTGTTTGAAGTTTGGTCCTTTTTGGGAATATTACTATGTAATTGGCTTTGTCGCTTTGCTCGACGATTTCTTTTTTGGTTTCAATTGGTATTTGCTCGGATTGGCTAATTAAGTAATTGTTGATATCTTTGAGGTTGTTGTATATAAAAATTAGGAGTCTTTTTTTAAGGAACATTATGTTGATTTGTTTTTTGATAATATTTAATATTTTCTTCTTCAGTAATGAAATGTATGGCTTATGCAAATGAGTCTGGTCAGATGGCACGTATTATCGGATCTAGAGGTTCTTTAACACCTGCTAAGAATGTTTTCAATGTTTGTTTCTTGAAAAATTCGCGATTAATTGGTTTTTCTGCGGCTAGACAGTGCAAATATATGTAATTACAAATTGTATTAAGAGTATGAATAACATTTTCACGAAACTGGCATGGTGTTTCGTTTGGGTTTTGTTTTAAGTTAACTAAATCCTGGTATAAACAATTTTCGTCTCTTTGATCACCGAAATTGCATTGCAAGTGCATTTTTTATATCGTTCCAAGTATTGGAACTATTTATAGCAATCATTTCTTGCGATCTTCCTTCTGATTTATTTAAAATACCATTTAACAATAGCGTATTTTGGAAATTATTCATGTTTTGGGCATCGAAGTAGTGAGTAAGCACTGATTCGGATGCATTAATAAATCTATGCAATTTATTAGGGTTCCCTTCGAAATTTGGGATAATCGATAAGGTTTTCATATCTAGAACTGGTGCTATTGCCATATTATTAAGAATTTGAATTGGATTATTAACTTTATTAATTGTTAATTTGGTTTTTTTATTTTTATCTTTAGTTGTATCTAACGTAAGTAGTAGTAATAGTAGTAGTAGTATCCGCCATGTATCATTTGTGTATTTGTGTGTGTGTAAATGAGCTTGTTACTTTAAAGGCTCGCCCCCGTTACTCTAAAGCACCATTAATTGTATCTTAATGGTGAATGATACCGGTCAATCATCCCGAACCAACGTTGGTTGACGTCAGTTCGGGGCCGTAACCAAATGTGCCACCACCGGCGTATACTAACGTAAGTCTATTGAATATTTCTGGTAATTGTAATTACATATCCCGGTTAGTTTCGCAGGAGGAAGTAAGGGGATAAGGAGAGTCTGACTTGAACAAAAGAATTTCACCACGTTATCATAACGCTGATTTGCATTTCTCTCGGTTACCGACTCGAATTGTCCGTGACAGAATTTTCTTGTGGTGCAGAATGTTGACCTAGAGAATCTCGTTTTCTTCCCGAATTCTGTTTGGATTCGGTTAATTGTTGTACTTGTTGATTGGTAATTGTACTTCTTTTTTGAATGGTTCTTCTTAATAGTACCAAAGGAATTGAAATTCCACTCCATGAACTGTACTATCCTACCAACTGCGCCACTTATATTAGTAAAATTGTGTTTTTTAAAAAGATTAATTTAATCTGTTACCGGCGCTTTACCGGAAGCGCCGTCAATCGGTTCATTCAGAATTTAATTATGATTTTTCATAACATTGGTCCCACGTAACTGTATTTTTCATTGCATTTTCATAGCTTCATTCACCTTTTTTTTCAAATGAGTAACGTTTGCGCCACGATTCGGTTAGACATTTATCTTATAGTATATATACCCCAGCGCCCTCCATATCATGACCAAGAAGACACCGACACAGATTATAGGAAAATCCAAAATTTTTGTAACGTTACGAAAAGGCCAGAAAAACCCACGCGAGAAACAAATACCGCCAGCGTTTTCGCGAATTGTCGCGAATTCAGAAGTCAACGAAATTCCCGACAAAAGGGCAGTAGGAAGCGTTTCTTTTCGAGCGGGAATGGTGTGGAAAGGGGATATTCACGCTTTTTTCCGAGGTTTCACGGAACAATCATACATGAACAATAACCCCGCCTCCCTTTATATCTGTGCAAAGTTTAATAACTTTGTACATATAGTGTTGTTGATATCGAAGGCTTCTACGTCGTTATACATGTTGAAAGGAACTGAAACACACTAATAACTTTGTTTTGTATAACACGAAATTTATTTTTGTGACTCAAGTCACCATTTTCAAATATAAAGTAAAATTTTAAATCAGAAGTGTCGGTTTACAGAAAGTTTTTTAAATTACATTTAAACTTTCTGTTAGACGGTTAATTCGTTCTCTGAATGCTGAAACACCTGGAACTGATCGTCGTAGGAAGATGCCTGTATGTTCATGTAAAACACATGAAATTAAGATAAAGGCTGTACGAGAATAGTTCCCCAACATATATGAGCCACTACACCAGAGCTCGTCATACTACTGGTCGAAAATATTTGAGTTCTGATATTTGTGAAATGTGTGAAAAAAATCATTTGTTAACGAGTAAGTAAGTTACTTATACAGCCCTGAGTATTATTACGAATTGATAAAAAAAAGTTTAGAAGAAAAATACATTTTCCGTACAACAAATGTCGCAGCAGGAGAATTTTGTTTCAAGAAAACCACTAGAATAGTCAACGACAAGAAAAGTAAAAAATAACGCCGTTGAATCTGTCTTTAGGTTGCAAATAAAATGATTGAGATTCTTGAAAAATTAACCTTATAAGATGTTCCATGAAACACTTTTGATTGATTCTAATTTCCACTTTTGGGATCTTTCATCAAGGATATACTGAAATTTTAAATTACTTCAATTATACACCACCACAATACCAGTCTTAGAAAGATAAGAAATGTTTAATTGTGGAGGCGTTTAGTTTGTGGTACATTTTAAATATATTGAGGACCCGTACAAAAACTACTCTTTAAAGGCATCAATATCAATGAAGATCAAGCCCTATACTGCGCCATTAAATACATACAACCTACGAGTCAGAAATCTGTGATGACATAATATAAAGGCAATGCAAGTTAATAGAAATAATTTTGGAAGAAACATAATCTATAATAAAATAGACTTACGGGATAAATTTAAAAAAAAACAGCGGAGTTTGCCAATTGGGGGACAGATGGGAAGGACAGACGATAACATATTTTGAAATTAGATTAAATGAAGATAAAAGAGATATAAGACAACAGGAAACCAAAATCGGCATGGCGGATCATGGCACAGAAACAAGCATGTTATTGGCGGCAATAAACCGGTTCATAATTGTCGAAAGGGATTAAGACTTTATATTTAAGAAGAATGAGACATTAAGTGGATAATAAAGTAGGGCAAAAATATAGTAAAAAACCAACAGGAGGTTAATTCAAACCAAAACATTATTTTATCGGATTTTCTTATTTAAAATAATTACATAATTACCCTAGATTATATATACTGACAGATAAAACCCACCCTTCAGAAATCATAAAACACTTTTGAAAATGATATGTAATTATCGAAACATAAGTCATGGGACTGATCAAATAATTATGGAACAAAACAAGCCTTTAATTTACAAATCCACCCCTGTGATATACAAAAAAGCTTGGCAAACTCTCTATATTACATCGTAACTTAATTCCATAACCCTGCTATTCTGTTATGCGTCATCCCTTCTTCTCCTTCATCCTCGTCCCAGCGTCGACAGCATTTTTACCCCGTTTTCTCTTATCCAATCTCTCACCCTTTTGCATCCATTTCCCAATACTCCCTTGCATTCCTCTGTCCGACGACTTCACATATCCTTCCCATCCTTACACAGCCTTTATACCTGTTCCGTACCTTGCTCTTACCAAGGTCTCCCTCTTCTTTCTTCTCAAATAATTTTCCTCCAGGTACCTTGGCCTTTTCCCATGTACCTGCCACTCCATATAGCCGTTATTATATACACTCTTCCCACACATCCTTGGATCTCTTGCCTTTCCACCTCCTACACCTTCTAATAAACTCAAGAGCACAAGTCCTGTTTGGGATGCCAAAAATACGTAAAGAAAACATGCTGATGTACCCGTATGTATCGTGTTACCAATTTCAATCTTACAGAATGTGCACATACATCAATAACAAATTACCAGAATGATTTCGGTGTAGATCAAAGTAGACGATAAAATATACTCAGAAATTAATCATGTCTAAGACCCAAAACCTCAAATTCAATAGAAAAGTAACACTTAAGTAATCACGACATGTTCCGGTAAGTTCGAGATGCTTTAGCTGCAGCAACAGGACGTATGGTTTCTAGGCAAACAGTTAATCGAAGAGTTCTTGTTATGGGCCATTATTCGTTCCGTTCATTTTGGGTGCACCGATTACTCTGCTGCACAAAGCTAGTCGCTTGGAATGGTGTCAAGCCAGATTCAAGTGGAATATAGAGTAAAACTTCATTTGCTTTAGTGATGAGTCCAGATTCTGCTTAGGGGCCTATGATGGACGTAGACGTATCCGTCGATTTCGCGGTGAAAGGCAAAATGTAGAGTTTGCCTTAGAACTCCACACAGCCAATACCTCTAGCATTATGGTATGGGGCGCTAGAAGTAGGTCCCCCTTCGTGTTCATTGGGGGAGTCTAATAGCCCAACGGTACATCGCGGAAGTTCTACAACCTGTTGCAGTACCATACATTGAGACTATACCAAACGCCATGTTTCAGCAAGACAACACCAGTCCGCATACAGCCCGTCAAACCATGGACTTTATAAAAAGTTCTGGCGTAGAGCTTTTAGACTGGCCTGTAAGGTCCCCTGATTTATTGCTAATAGAACATGTATGGGATTGCATTGAAACAACACGTCAGCGATTGCCACAGCCACCAAGAACTTTGGACCAATTGCAGCTATGTGTTCAACAGGCCTGGGACCACTTGCCACAAGAAGATATCGACCACTTGATTCGGTATATGCCTCGCCGAGTTATAGAGTGCTGCAATAATCGCGGCGGGCCAACACATTTCTGAATTTTTGACAGTATTTTTTTTTCCTCTCAAGGACCTGTAGAACCTTGACATTGGTGAGAGGGCTTGAGTGGTCCTATGAGTGTTGGGGCGAGAACCGGCTGTTCAGTCGAGGGGGAGGCCCCTCCGTACTAAACGGATAGCCGGGATGCGGCCTGACATGAGGATCCAGACGAATAACAGGTCAACCGCGCATCGTTGTGGCCGCCATGCGAGGATGTGCACAAGGCTACCCGCGTGTTTGTGCCGTGCGTGGAGACCCGTAAGAGAGGACAAAGAGAACCTGGTGGCTGAGTCGCCCTCGTGATGCGTCACGTACGGCGGCAAAACTCCACTTTGGCCCTGAGTTCTCCCTAAACGGGTGGTCGGAACTAACCCACTCCGATCAATTGGCTGCGTTGTAAGGTCAGACTTACGACAGGGTGAGCCCCTGGGGGCGGAGGGGCGCTCAACGGACCCAGCACATGTGCCAGGCACCCGTTCGAGTGCAACCCGTCCTTGGTGACTATATCCCCTTGGTAGCCCTGGCGATCAATTATCGACGTCCCCAGTGCGGGCTCCGTGGCGGGTGGGGAGCCAAAGGGATGAAGTACTATCCACTAGCATGGACAATAGAATAAACAAAATAACGTTAGTAGCAGGCAGGTCGCAAGATCAACGTGCTACTACGAAGAAGACAACTAATGTGGGTGAGTCCCTGGATTCCCCGCAACAAACAGTGGCTGCGGGCGGATCAACTGATCCACCCATCACCACAAAAGAAGCCGGCCCACAGAAGCAACCCCCAAAAAGGAAGCGCATTTGTGGAGCCCAGCTAAAGCGCAGAAGGAAGGTCAGGGAGGCATTGGCTGCTGCAAAGACAGCCAAAACCCTCAAGACCCCTTCTGGTAAAGAAGTGCGCCCCCAGGGCAGGCTGGCAACCCAATGCCCAAAGGCAAAGGGATGCTGCCAACTGGCAGCGCACAGAATAAGAGGAATCGATCCGCTGCCTCTGAGCCATCACCCGGTCAGCCCAGGAAGGTGGCAAAAAAGGCAGATGGGAGATCCTCCAGGAAGAATGCTCCGAATCCACCTCTCTCGAGAGTAAGGAGCGACGGGACCAGCTACAAGGACGCTGCCTCTGCCAATGGTCGAAAAAGCAATGCTTGAAGAGCTGGACAAGTTGCTCGACTCCTTAGACCACATCCCTACATTTCAGGAATGGGCACACTCAGGGGAGATACTACGTATCACCTGCGATAATGAGCCCGCCCTGAAATGGCTCAAGGACGTAGTCCCCCGTCTACCACCACTGTGGGAAGGAGCCAAACTGACTGTCGTCCAGGTCAACCAGCTGCCAACACTGACGAAAGCTCGTCTGTGGATTCCGGGACAACCGGAAAACATAGACCTGGTAAAGAGGCGGTTGGCGGCACAAAACGCCTCAATGGAAATAAAGAGCTGGTGCGTCTTTTACGTTGAAGAGAAGAAGGAACCCTTGGGTCACCTACTTGTCTTCGGGGTAGGAAAAAAGGATGCCCAGTTCATCAAAGAAAAGGGAGGGAGGATTAGCTATAAATTCTCCACTCTCCCCATAAAACTGGCTAATTCAGCCATAACAGAAACACCTCGGGTGGAGGTCCCGATGGAAACGGAGGATGGAGGCACACCAGGCGGAAGCCAGGAGTGCGCCACCTCCATCCCAGAGGAGCCTTCACAACCGTAAAGGTGATACAGTGTAACCTGCATCATTGTAGGGCGGCCGTGGCAACCCTTTGCCGCCACCTCGACACTATGCAGGACACAATAGCCGTCATGCAAGAACCATGGATTGTTAAATCCAAGCTTTGTGGATTTGGTAAGTTAAATGGGAACATATTCACACATCCCACAAATAATAAGCCTAGATCATGTATTTACATACCTAGCATATAACATCCTATCTTATGCCACAGCTTTCCACCAGTGACATCACAGTGGTAAGGCTGTCAGCAGGAGACGGCAATAAAGACACCATCCTGGCGTCAGTTTACCTCCCCCACGACGCCCCCGCACCAACCAGGGGGCTGGAGCAACTCGTGCTACACTGTGAGATGGAGAAACTTCACCTCGTCATTGGCTTTGACGCTAACGCGCACCATATCATGTGGGACCCCAACAACAGAGGTAAGTCACTACATGAATTTATCATTAGTAACAATTTAGAAATACTATACCGAGGCTCTGAACCCACGTTCGTGACAACTCGGAGCCAAACTGTAATAGACATTACATTGGCGACTAGCGGTATCTCAAACAAAATCCACGACTGGCATGTATCACCGTCGGTTTCAATGTCAGATCATAGGTGGATCAAATATACACTAACACATACAACCGGTAAGAAAACACGTTACCTTCGCAACCCGAAACTAACGGACAGGAATGCCTACACAGACAACCTCTCGCGGAGTCTGCGAACCTGCGAAGCTACCGGCCAACTTAATACAGTGGAAAACATTGAAGCCTATGTAAATACGTTACAACACTCCATTTTAAAAGCATATAAGGACTCCTGCCCTGCGAGAAAGGTGGAAGACTCCGAGAACGCCACGCCCTGGTGGTGCGGAGAACTCGACCATCTCAGAAAAGCTGCGAGGAAAATCCTTTAATAAAGCAAAGAGTTCTAAACAACAGTCAGACTGGATGGTCTATAAAAACATCCAACAAGACTACAAAAAACTAATAAGGCAAAAACAAAGGGCAGCCTGGAGGTCTTTTTGTGAGGAGGTTGAAACCACCTCGGCAGCTGCAAGGCTCAAAAAGATCCTCTCCAAGGATCCCTCACGACAACCAGGTTGCCTAAAACGAGAGGATGGAAGTTACTCTTCTAACCTCTCGGAATCAGCTAAGATTCTCATCAACACCCATTTCCCAGGATGTACGAACACCTTCGATGAAGGTTGGTCAGAACCCACACCCTCAAACCCCTCCAAGGAGGATTGGGAAGTGGCAGATCACCTCACGGAAGGGACACGTATAAACCT
>CAXAKX010000279.1:0-19892 GCA_963969525.1 Ontholestes murinus
GTGTAGTCTGAAACCCATTGTCGTTCGATACCGGAACCGTGATCGTAAGCATGGGCACGTCTGTGTTGTCCAGTGTAAGCACTATTTCTATGTTGACCAACAACAACTGGGGCGGCAAAATAGCGGACACCATTTTGGGCCACGATTGGGGCAGTATTAGTGACGATAGCCGAAGATTCGTAGGCAGCGTGATGAGAGACAACTGCATCAGAGTAATCAATAGCGATTCCTGGAGGATGTCCTACAATTCCACGTCCATAGTTTGCGATAACCGTAGAGCTAGCACTAGATTTTTGGAGATGGCTAGTCCTAGCTTCTTCCAAAACGGAGTTATGAGTCAAAACACCGCCTTGAGCAACAGCCAAAACTGCAGCAAAGACTAAAACCTGAAAGTAAATATCATATGAAAAATAATTAGTTTAATGTGGAATTTCTTAACACGTAAATTTAGATGCAACTAATTATTTTATATTTACTTGTTAATATATTATTAAATCACCAAACGTTGAATATTATGTATGGTGATATTAATCACAAAATGTTGGTTTTAATAAGTGTAATAATATACTTACCATGGAATTCATTGTAATAGTTCTTCGAGATGCTACAAGAAGTAATATAATTTTTTAAAACCACTGCCTGATTTATACCAAAAGCACGGCCTTATAATGACTACGTCATGTTATATTTTGTGGAATGTAGTTCCTTGATCCTTATCAATTTAATTTAGCAATGTGTCATCTTGTTGTATATCTAAAAGGTTCATTCTAAAATAAAATAATGCAATAAAATACCATAAATATATTAGTATATGGAAAATTAAACGGCAATAAATTAAATAGTTATAATAATTAGTTATCTTTACAACCTTGTTTTATTAAGGATGATCACATGATTGAAAAATGATAATGGTAACATTGATATTTTATTATATATTATTAATAATTTTAAATTGCATGAATGTGCTTTCTTTTAAATAAAAATGATTACTGTTGTATACAATAAAGCTATTTGTAGAATGTATTTGCTTTACAAGATCTATTTAAAAAAAAATACATAAAATATTTAGCCATTTCTGACGTATTAAAGTCCAATTTTTGGATATGTCAGGGTGATATTTATTTAACCTTAATGTATAAAAGTAATAATAAATATTATTATTTTATATTATTTATTATTTATTATTTAATATTAAAAATTAAAATAGTTTTCTTTATCCCTGACATGGGCCATTTAAATTTACTCTGACAACGAATTTTATACAATACCACTTATTGCGTGTTTGACATGACTACTAAAATTTGGATTCGCTTCAATTATTGCGTCTAAATATTTCATTGTTTTTTTATAATTTCGATTCCGTGGTTTAAAATATTTGTTTTACGATTCATTCTGCCTGCCCTTCTTTTCGAAAGCCAAACTTTTAAAAATTGAAACATTAAGTCCGAGGTTGCTAAGTTTTTCAATTATTGTTTCAGTTGCTATTTTTGGAGTAAAACTACATCAAAATTAGCTCTTATTAGACTTATTCTAGGTTACTTCTTCTTGTGATAATTAATAAATCATCCGCGAATCCAAGTAATTTAACATCGATTCTAAATTGACACTACAAATTTCGTCATAACTAATATTCTATATAAGAAATGGTCCTAATACCGACCCTTGTAGTACACCACACAATTGGGCAAATTCTAATTTTCCTTCCCTACCCTCATATGTTAAAATTCTCTCTTCAAAATAACTTTTGTATAATCAATACATAGTTCATATGTAATCATAATAATAATAATATATAGCATTACAGAGTAAAATATTAATATATGAACATATTACAAATTAACAAGTCAAATCATACAAAAACAAAATGATGATGACCATGACCATGTAGTGAAGTATTTATGATAAAAATACATTTAACGATTGGACTTAGCAACACGACTTTATCCATCTTCTTTATAGCGTAAGAGTTTAATGTTCCCTTGGCAGTATAGAAGAGATTTTTAGCTAAGCATTCAGAAATCGATTTGATTTTATGGAATTCAGCTTCACAGGCACCAATACCCAACAGCCAGATGGTCTGGTTGACCCTCCTAAGTGGGGATATGTCCACAGCCTGTCTCCTCACAGTACCAAACCTACAAATTACTTGGTATGCCTTTATTAATTACTCTTCTAATGATAACTGGCCAAGAGCGGGAGTTAAACGCATTTTTAACACCAATGGTTATACTTGGTTCGGTGGTTCATTTATAATTTAAGGCATGCCATTATTAATTTTTGCAGAGAATAATTTATTGATATTTAATTTATCATGAAATTGCAGATGAACTGTGCGTACTTTTCAACAAAATTGTCGACTCCAACAAAATATCTGTTGAATAGAAATAAAGAATGACCATTCTAATATTCAAAAAAGGAAGCAAAAAATACACTTTAAAACTACCGTGGATTTTCGCTACTAAGTTCAGTGCTAAAGCAAAAAATAGGTCAACTGTAGACGCCATCTCTACAATCAGACAAATCGCTGAAAATCAATAGAATACAACAAAACAGTGTTTCATTGATCTTAATAAAGCTTTTGACCGCGTTAAAGTTTCGGTTGATGTGATGCTTCTAAATAAGAAAGAAGTACACCCAGCCATTATTAACATGATAATTGAGTTAAACACTGACAACTGACCCAGTTACAGGTAAAGGACAGAAAAACACGATGAATTCCCAGCAGACAAGAATAAGGCAAAGCGATAGCTTAAGTCCTATCCTTTTCAATCTCATTATGGACGAGATAATATCCGAAGTAAGAAAGATTGGAAAGAGATACCTATTGGGGGACAAAGAAATAAAAATGATATGCTATGCGGACGATGGAGTGTTGATTTCGGAAGATTAGGACAATCTGCAGAGAATGCTCTTTCGATTTGAAAACACAGCTGCTATGTACAATAAGTTCATATCGGTGGACAAATCCAAAGCACTTACCATATCGAGGGAACCGAAAAGATGTAAACTGGCAATATACAACGAACCAGTAGAACAGGTCATGAGGTTCAAATATCTCGGCATCAACATCACAAGCAGCAGACACCTTCAAGAAGAAGTTAAGGCACAGACAACCAAAGCAGCCTTAATATCCGGATACTTGCGAAATGTAGTATGGCGGAACAAACACATCACTAGAGAGCGGATAAAAAAGCTTAAAAAATCTGAAAAAAAGCACTTAAAAAGGCACAAAATTTAGAGAAAAAAAGCATTAAAAAAGCATTAAAAAAAGAAAAAAGCATAAAAACACGAAAAAAGCACTAAAGAAAACTATATTTTCTTAATATGTTACACGTTTATCAATATATTTTACATAGAAATTCTGCTTAAAACTAAAATAAACATACTTTCTTTACGCAATATGTAAGTATTTAGAAATTAAATTGTAATTTTGTATACATTTCAAAATAACTAAAATATCTATTCATGAAAACAGTAGAACATTAAATGTTGTTCTAGGGGTTTAATTGTAAAAATTATTACTTCTGACGCTCAATAAATTTTTGAAAGTGGAAAAGCTTCTCTTTATTTTAAATTATAGCTGGATCCATTTGAAAATTGCCATTCAAAATCAAGTTTAATTTATTTAATATTAAAAATCCTTCATTTTCACCGAATACTTCTTTCGATATTATTTTGATTTCTTGGCCAATGCGTTCAGGTATTTTCTAAAATGAATCTGCTTTAAAGATTTGATTGTGTTGCTCACAAAATTTAAACGCGATTTTATGTAACTAAATTTTTTTGAAGGAAGCTCTTGTTTTTTAAGAACTGTTTGACAGTCATTAACTGATTTGCTTGTCGTTTCGGGAAAGTTGTATATAGCCTTATTCAATTCTTCAAAATTGTTCGCATAGTGCATCGTAGCATATAGACAATTTCCCCATTTTGTTAGCACTGGTTTATGGGGCAGTGAGATATCAGGTAATGACTTCTTGAATAATTGCACACACAAAAGAATATAAGAACTATTTTTCTATATTTAATTAAATCTACAAATGGAAATTTCATTCTTATAGTTTCAGAAATTCGTTTCTATCCATGTGCTACTTGTACAATGCACAAAATGCATTATTAGTAAAATTTTGTAACTTGGAATACCAAGTTACAATAGTAGACAATAGTCTCCGGCAAAAATAAGCTTGTCAGTCCATAATTTATGAATTTTGCTATAATGTTATTATTAGTTTTCTTCAATTCTTTTTTATATATCAAAATACTATTGGTCGGATGTTAAACTCCTATCATTAAATTAAACAAGCGTCTGTGGTTTCATCCGCACCAAACCACATATAATTATTGATAATAATATCTTTAATTTTTTGTATGGATTAATAGTACGCAAGAGCTACATATTTTTTTCTCGGGAATGTCCATTTTACAATATTTTCCCAAGAAAGATTTAAATGCATTATTTTGTAATTCTCTTAAAGGGATATTCGAATGTAAAAGTATTAGACTTATTCTAGGTTACTTCTTCTTGTGATAATTAATAAATCATCCGCGAATCCAAGTAATTTAACATCGATTCTAAATTGACACTACAAATTTCGTCATAACTAATATTCTATATAAGAAATGGTCCTAATACCGACCCTTGTAGTACACCACACAATTGGGCAAATTCTAATTTTCCTTCCCTACCCTCATATGTTAAAATTCTCTCTTCAAAATAACTTTTGTATAATCAATACATAGTTCATATGTAATCATAATAATAATAATATATAGCATTACAGAGTAAAATATTAATATATGAACATATTACAAATTAACAAGTCAAATCATACAAAAACAAAATGATGATGACCATGACCATGTAGTGAAGTATTTATGATAAAAATACATTTAACGATTGGACTTAGCAACACGACTTTATCCATCTTCTTTATAGCGTAAGAGTTTAATGTTCCCTTGGCAGTATAGAAGAGATTTTTAGCTAAGCATTCAGAAATCGATTTGATTTTATGGAATTCAGCTTCACAGGCACCAATACCCAACAGCCAGATGGTCTGGTTGACCCTCCTAAGTGGGGATATGTCCACAGCCTGTCTCCTCACAGTACCAAACCTACAAATTACTTGGTATGCCTTTATTAATTACTCTTCTAATGATAACTGGCCAAGAGCGGGAGTTAAACGCATTTTTAACACCAATGGTTATACTTGGTTCGGTGGTTCATTTATAATTTAAGGCATGCCATTATTAATTTTTGCAGAGAATAATTTATTGATATTTAATTTATCATGAAATTGCAGATGAACTGTGCGTACTTTTCAACAAAATTGTCGACTCCAACAAAATATCTGTTGAATAGAAATAAAGAATGACCATTCTAATATTCAAAAAAGGAAGCAAAAAATACACTTTAAAACTACCGTGGATTTTCGCTACTAAGTTCAGTGCTAAAGCAAAAAATAGGTCAACTGTAGACGCCATCTCTACAATCAGACAAATCGCTGAAAATCAATAGAATACAACAAAACAGTGTTTCATTGATCTTAATAAAGCTTTTGACCGCGTTAAAGTTTCGGTTGATGTGATGCTTCTAAATAAGAAAGAAGTACACCCAGCCATTATTAACATGATAATTGAGTTAAACACTGACAACTGACCCAGTTACAGGTAAAGGACAGAAAAACACGATGAATTCCCAGCAGACAAGAATAAGGCAAAGCGATAGCTTAAGTCCTATCCTTTTCAATCTCATTATGGACGAGATAATATCCGAAGTAAGAAAGATTGGAAAGAGATACCTATTGGGGGACAAAGAAATAAAAATGATATGCTATGCGGACGATGGAGTGTTGATTTCGGAAGATTAGGACAATCTGCAGAGAATGCTCTTTCGATTTGAAAACACAGCTGCTATGTACAATAAGTTCATATCGGTGGACAAATCCAAAGCACTTACCATATCGAGGGAACCGAAAAGATGTAAACTGGCAATATACAACGAACCAGTAGAACAGGTCATGAGGTTCAAATATCTCGGCATCAACATCACAAGCAGCAGACACCTTCAAGAAGAAGTTAAGGCACAGACAACCAAAGCAGCCTTAATATCCGGATACTTGCGAAATGTAGTATGGCGGAACAAACACATCACTAGAGAGCGGATAAAAAAGCTTAAAAAATCTGAAAAAAAGCACTTAAAAAGGCACAAAATTTAGAGAAAAAAAGCATTAAAAAAGCATTAAAAAAAGAAAAAAGCATAAAAACACGAAAAAAGCACTAAAGAAAACTATATTTTCTTAATATGTTACACGTTTATCAATATATTTTACATAGAAATTCTGCTTAAAACTAAAATAAACATACTTTCTTTACGCAATATGTAAGTATTTAGAAATTAAATTGTAATTTTGTATACATTTCAAAATAACTAAAATATCTATTCATGAAAACAGTAGAACATTAAATGTTGTTCTAGGGGTTTAATTGTAAAAATTATTACTTCTGACGCTCAATAAATTTTTGAAAGTGGAAAAGCTTCTCTTTATTTTAAATTATAGCTGGATCCATTTGAAAATTGCCATTCAAAATCAAGTTTAATTTATTTAATATTAAAAATCCTTCATTTTCACCGAATACTTCTTTCGATATTATTTTGATTTCTTGGCCAATGCGTTCAGGTATTTTCTAAAATGAATCTGCTTTAAAGATTTGATTGTGTTGCTCACAAAATTTAAACGCGATTTTATGTAACTAAATTTTTTTGAAGGAAGCTCTTGTTTTTTAAGAACTGTTTGACAGTCATTAACTGATTTGCTTGTCGTTTCGGGAAAGTTGTATATAGCCTTATTCAATTCTTCAAAATTGTTCGCATAGTGCATCGTAGCATATAGACAATTTCCCCATTTTGTTAGCACTGGTTTATGGGGCAGTGAGATATCAGGTAATGACTTCTTGAATAATTGCACACACAAAAGAATATAAGAACTATTTTTCTATATTTAATTAAATCTACAAATGGAAATTTCATTCTTATAGTTTCAGAAATTCGTTTCTATCCATGTGCTACTTGTACAATGCACAAAATGCATTATTAGTAAAATTTTGTAACTTGGAATACCAAGTTACAATAGTAGACAATAGTCTCCGGCAAAAATAAGCTTGTCAGTCCATAATTTATGAATTTTGCTATAATGTTATTATTAGTTTTCTTCAATTCTTTTTTATATATCAAAATACTATTGGTCGGATGTTAAACTCCTATCATTAAATTAAACAAGCGTCTGTGGTTTCATCCGCACCAAACCACATATAATTATTGATAATAATATCTTTAATTTTTTGTATGGATTAATAGTACGCAAGAGCTACATATTTTTTTCTCGGGAATGTCCATTTTACAATATTTTCCCAAGAAAGATTTAAATGCATTATTTTGTAATTCTCTTAAAGGGATATTCGAATGTAAAAGTATTTTGCACAAATGTGAATTTAATTTAAATTGTCCATCGTTTGTTGAAGATGATGCTAAAGATTGTGATATTGTGCTGTTTTTTTAGTTCAGATTTGAACTTTTTCAAACGTTCTTGATGTAGTGTTGTTATAACTTGTTTTACATACAAGTCTTGACTAGTTAGGATGCAGTTGGGAACTAAAATAAAACTTACTATTTTTAAACATGCCTTACAAAATAATGTATAATTTTCACTTGTTAATTCTGGATAGTCTCTAATTAATTCTCATATTGTGGTTTTCACCTATTGCATTATGGGTTAAATATACATGTGAATTATATAATATAATTTATCTGTGATTCCCCAGGTTAATACGATTCACGCATATAGTAATTTTTGATAAATAAGCAAAGTTTTTGGAATTTCAATTCAATAGTTTATGAATGCGAGTTTGAATATGAAAATTAACGAAAACGGTAAATATGCGCCAGTCGTCCCATCCGTATTTTTGCCGAGAGTAGAAAATTGATACGGTTGCAACACACCTGATTATTAGCTATCACTTAAATTTGTTTACATTTAATACTTACTGGGGCCCCTGTTCGGGCCTAGTTTAATGACGTTTACATCCGGAATATCATAGGTGTGATTCCTATGAAGCGTTCGTCTGTATTATCTGAATAATGAGATGGTCTATTATATCTACTTATTTATAAACGAATCCATTGTAAATTGGTAATTTGTACTAATATTTATTAATAATAAAATTCATTATAGTTATTGTATCATATTATGAAGATTTTAAACAATTATTTTGTCAAAAGACACGAAGAAAATATGTAATACAAATATAATCTATAAATGATGGATACAGATTTTTACGAAAATTCTCTATATTAGCACATTAATTTAATATCAGCGTGAAATTTTTATTAAATGTTTTTCAAATGTTTAAGAAAATGCTCCAAATAAGCATCAGAATCTAAAAAAAGCATGAAAATAAGTATAAAAAGTCAAAATAAGCACAAAAAGTCAAAATAAGCAAAAAAGCAAAAAAAAAACTTAGCGCTAAGTAATCGCATTCTTCAAGATTCGTATAGATATTAAGAAATTTTTTCGATGCTATTAATATTATGGATAAGCATAATGCTAGAAATCCGCTCTCTACACATCACCATACAAAGAAAAGTCCGCATATATAAGACCTGTGTACGACCCGTTATGACATATGCTGTGGAAGCAAGAGCCAAAAACTCCACAACAAAGAGAATCATCTGAACAGCTGATACAAGAACATTAAGATCCATAGCGGGATACAACGTCCCAGATATTGTAAGATGGTCCAGAAATAGACGTCGCTAATGAAGGGATCATGGTTAGCGGATACAGCAGATTACCGAAGATCCCAAGGGACGGTTGTAAATCACTAAAACTCTATATTTCAGGTAATACATTAAAATGTTTAATTTTTTCCAAATTATGAGAAAGCTAAGCCTATTATTCTGAATTTCTATCTTCTATCTAACTTTGTTTTCCACCATAATGGCGATTTAAAATTAAAGTCACCTCCAACAATCTCTGGATTTTTGAATTTATTAATGTAGCTTCCTAGACTATCTACCAATTTTCAACCTCTTCGATTTCTATATTCAATGAAATATAGCATGCAAAATTTGGTTTATTCTAATTTTAATCGAGGCAATTCCTATTTCCGTGTTTCCATTCTTAATCAACTGGTAGGTGCTTAATTTTATTTCCAATTATAATTGCTGTATTACCTTTAATTTCATTAGTATACCAGTTGTATTTTGTTGTACTAGAATTTAGTTCACTAACAATTATGTCACACTACATAAATAAACCTATAAAATTTTATCAAAAGTTTTTCAGCTCTTTCAAAAATATAAACCTTTAGACTTTAAAGGTTTATATTATCAATTTAAATAATTAGCAGGTAAACCTTAATTCAATAAGATGCAAATAAAAATTGAAACTACAATAAAAATAAAATAAAAAGTAATAAAGTCCTTTAAGTTGTATAAAATTAACTAATAATTAGAAAAAAACACAAAAATATTTCTATCTACAACAAAAATTTACGAAATACTTTCGTGTTTTTATAATTATTACAATAAAAATATTTGTACTGTCATTTGCAAAATATTAATAGTATATAACATACAATTTAATTTTTATCTCTGAATTATATTACCTTTTCTATAGTTTTCTTTTGTCATGATAAATTAATTCATCTTTATATTATTTTTCGAATTGTTTAGGTTTTCTGCAAATTTTACTGCAATCTGTTTATTTCAGAGTCGCTAAAATTCATTGAAATTGCTTAACACCAACATTATACATTTTCTGGTATAATTAATTTAAATTTTTTAAACCTAGGAAATTGATTTCAATGCACAATTTTTTTCGAAAATCATGGTCGTCGGGTCCACTAATAAATAATTAATTAATTCGTCTATTACATTAAACATACGCGTGTGTCAATGCTTCTAATTAAATTTTCATATCGCAATTGGAAATGATTCATTTCGTTACATAACAAGGTGCGATATTATAATGTAATATTGTTATACGTAAATGCGTAAACTAAATTTAAATAAAAGGGTAGTAGTAGATACAATTTATAGATTTGAAAATAGAATTTTTCTCATACCGAATAAAAATACCTTATATTTCTGCATACAAAACCGTTGAGAAAACTGTAATTTTGTTTCATTTATACGTAAAATTACTAATGGAATTTTCATTAAATTCTTTAAATAGAATGCTTTCTTTATTAAATAATTCTTAATTTTCTTCCTTGTAATTTTTTCTAGTGTATATTTTACTCAGTTATGCAATAAGTTATTAAAAACATCATCATAGGTGTAAAATACTGTTTGTATGTTTGATTTTGACATTCATAACCTTTTGTTTGATACCAATGACGTGAAATTTTGGTGAAAATTACTCAGTATTTCCTGCAAGAATTTAAAATTGTATAAAATATGGCTTGCAATCTGCATGAAAACATTTTAATTACTGGAGTTAAGACTTTGACGCAAAGAGAATTCAAAGATAATCAATTTTATCGTACAATTTTCCTTGTGCAAACAATTTTAATTAACTCTAGATTAAGTTATTGTATATTATTTTCTCTTGGAATAAGATGATTACCTAAAAATAAAGCAGATATTTTAATAAAATACACTTTGTTGTTATCACAAAAAATTGAATAAAAATCGTGATTCAATCTTTCAATCTTTATAAGAATATTTTTAATTAATTGATCAATTAAGTAAAAAATGTCCTTGTAGACATTGAACTCGAACGCTAATAAAAATCGTCTGTCAATATTATTTATATTCATATTAAAATCTGAAATAATATGTGTGTCACCTGCAAGAAACAGGAACTAACAATGTTTCAAACTATAATATATGTTAAATGAATAATGGCGGTACTAAAATAGAACCCCGTGGCGCACCGTTCTGTAAATTCATGTCTGTGATATGCAATTTTTCCTTTTCTCGATTAGTATCTACCGATGAGCTAACTAAAATTTTGTACATTTAGAGGCAGCATATAACGTTAATATTGAGGAAGATATTTTCTATAACTTATATTTCTGAATATGAATTAGCTTGTATTGAAAATATTATTTTTAATTCTAGGTATTCAAGAATTATGTTTTGTGAGTTTTTCTAGTATTTTATGTATTTATTTGTTTTTATTCTGCCAACCAAAACCGTATACGTACAGAAATAAGATAAATAAAAATCATACATAATTTAGAACGCACGAGAATTGAGCAGAGATCATCCTAAATGATCTTCTACTCGTACTTTGAAGTAGTTAATTCTTTTGCTGACGTCCATATCGGTCAGGAATGCATTAGAAACCAATGAAACATATTTAGGTTTAATTTTGCCTTATATTCAGTACTTTTTCTCCCCAATGTGAGAGTTATACTTGACCAACGTTTATTATTATTTACCGATAATGGGTTTAGTTTACTAACTATTTAGTTAGACCATTTATTTAAATCATAAAAATGCGAAAGGTTTTATAAATCTTGAACAAACTCACAAGTATAGTTTTATTATTACTTGAAATGGAAAAATAAGAAAAACAATTAGGAGATATAAAAGATCGATATCTGCTGATGATCCTAAATCTATTTTTTGTGTGAGTTAAAGTAATCATTTTCATTATAATAAAATCACCATAAATACATTTCTTTTTTTATTCTTTTATATCCTATTTACTCAAAATATTCAACGCTAATTAATCTTCTTTCAGAGAGAGAGAAAGAGAGAGAGAACAACATCTTTATTTGGACAAACAAAATTCATTTAGAACAAATAAATTTTAATTTAAAATTAGGGTTAGTCCGTCTTTGGGCTATTGATCTTCGGTCTTTCTGCTCTGTCTTGATTCTAATTTATGTAAAAACAAAGAAAAAATTGCTGTCTACCTTAACTGTCCAGATGATGCGAGCTAATGAATTGATGAAGAGTGATTGGTGGATGTTTGTGTTTAGGAGAGATATTGGGGTTTCGAGGAGTGCAGAATTTATTGAGAATTGTTACATTGAAGGGATTGTTGGCAAATTTTACACTAAGGCTATTTATTTATTTATGGGTTATGGGTGGTTTTGTAAAGGAGAACATTAGAAGGATGGTGTAGGGGGTTAACAAGGTGTCTCAATTTGGTAAGGGTACGTAGGGATGACCTTTAGGCGACATTAAAGTGATGGAGAGTGGAAGGACGGATTTGTTTAAACATATTAATTATTTTTTTATTAAAAACTGTATAATTCGTTTAATTAGACAAGGTTTTGAACAGATCATAATGTTAATTAATGGTGTTTGTTTGCATACACAGCAAATTATGCATCAAGGCACATTTGATTTGAATATGATTTTTCAGAAATGTGGTAATATATTTAAATTGTAAGTAAGGTTTATTAATAAGCAATTATTTCCTCCAGATGTCTCTGATACCTTAAATATCTTTGATCTTAAGTAGTATTTTGTAATTTCTAATCTGGATAATTAAATCCCAAATCTTAAAAAAATTAGATATGTCTGTAGACAAGAATTGAACCCGCTACTTTTTATTTTCCAGATGAATATTCTAACCATTTAGATGCGCGAGACTCAGAATTACTATTTAATTTACTACTATTAATTTTCGAAACAAAAAAATCAAAATAAGTATTTTAAATAAATATTGTATTTTCAAATATACATATTTTACAATTTAAAAATTTAGCAGATCACTTATATGAACAATATCTAGTGGTAGTATTCGCCTTTGTAAGATCCATCATCGTACAACTTTTCGGTGTAATCTGGAACCCATTGTCCTTCGATACCAGATCCAGCAGCATAGGCGTGTACGAGTCCGTGATGTCCGGCATAAGCACTGATACCGTGGTGGGCAACAACAGCTGGGGCAGCATAAGCGTGGATACCATGGTGGGCTACAACTGGAGCGGCATGAGCAACAACAGCTGGGGCAGCATAGGTGGCATGGTGAGCTACAACTGGAGCGGAATAACCTACGGCAGCTCCTCCGACGTGTTCAGTAGCAACGATGCTGCCTCCTGGAGCTTGTCCTACAATACCGTGTCCGTCATTACCAATAACGGTAGCGCTAGCACTAGGTCCTTGGAGGTGGGTTGTCCTAGCTCCAGCCAAAACAGAGTGAGCTACGACTCCACTGTGGGCCAAAAGACCGGCTTGAGCTACAGCCAAAGCGGCGGCGAAGACTAATACCTGAAAATATTATTAGCGTATTAATTAAAATAGTGCAATTTTAATTTATTGATGTAGACAAGATCACAAAGGCTAATTATTTACATGAAGGTTTGATTTATAAACATGTAATAAAACACAATCATTCATCAGAATTAATTTTGATTTTGCTATATGTATATTTCGAGTAGAATGTACTCATTGTCACTTTCTATAAATATTGAGTAAATTGTACTTGTTTTATTCCAAGTGCTATTAAGTTTATTAATACCATATATACTTACGATAGCGTTCATTGTGTAATTCTTCAAGTTAACACAAGAAGTGATACTGTTTATGGTACGTACTCCCTATTTTATATCAAAACGCGACCTTAAATAACCACGCCCCAGATTTTTACCTGTAGTTTCCGCATACACGATAATATTACGATACTCTGTGTCACCTTGTTGTGTAACAAAATGCATCTTTCCTAAATACGATGTGAAAGTTGTACGCATACAGGAATATTGTATATTTGATTCATGATTAATTATCTAATTAAGAATGTCGCGCGTCGTAGCCTTCAGGCTTAAATTATATGTGAATTATATTATTAAATTAAAGCAATTGAAATCCATTTCTTAAAATAATTATATTTAACGCTACAAACTACTGCCACCTCTATTACAAGAGTCAAAAGCTTAGCATCTATTATTTATAATTATCTTAAAGTATTAAAACACGCAGTATCATAAAAAATATCATATTAAAATAATAAAAGAATAATACCACCGGTCGATAGACTTGAAACAGAAGAAGTACAACTATATCAGAATTTATTTTATTTTATTGTATACATGTATTATAATTTATTTCCTTCTGTGAATAAAGATGTTTAGTAGTAAACGAATAATTTCATTATTTTAGCTTATTAGGGATTTAATTAGTTTTGCTAAAAAACTTTTTGTGTAACGAAATATTCTTCATTTCATATTTAAATATTATATTTAATGTTTTCACTTCATTAGGTCTATTTAAAAACCGACTGATGGTTTACCCGGAGTGTTAAATACTCTAAAGTAAAACTGTGTTTTACAATCACTAAGCGTGATAATTTTGATCTTTTATATATAATTATAAAATATTTATATATTTTTCATTTAATATTTTAAATAAATTAATACAAGATACCTTCAAATATATTTTCCCATAATATAGATCGGTATTATCATCATAAATACTACCCACAGTTAAAACTTGCATATCTACAATTAGATATTTCCATTAATTTATAAAACTTTTGAACATTGAAATAAATATGTGATTACTATATTTATAATATAAATATTTAATTCATACATCTACTCTAGTGTCACCGGGATTACTGAATTATGCAAAAGTTAATTTGCATATTACTAACAATACTACTAATAATACATTATAGGTCAAGGTCGTTGCCCCTATACGCACAGAAGCAATACTGGCGATCTATTTATGAAATCTTTTATAACTTATTTTTAATAATATGTAGTAAATATTACGTTCTTTATACTAGTTATCTATGTGAATTTTAAAACTTATTAATATGTGGATGGATGGATGAAAGATTCTGGGTTTATTAACGTACATTTTTAGAATCCATTAACGTGACATATTTTCAACTGAGTTGCTATTCTCATACGCACTTTTTTTAATGGAACCACCTCTATATTATTGCAAATTTGGTTTCCTGGGTCAATTTTGGTATGTTATTGTGTGTCATAAATGGTGTCGAAAATAATTCGTTTATTCGCAATTCAACATTTTAACAAAAAGTAGAAGTCCCGTAAAAATTCAATATCGCAGCTATCATAAAACTTAAAACAAAGGCCAGACGGTTAAAGCCAAAAAAATTTTATGTTAAAAGAAATCGATATACCAATTTACATAATTTTAATCATGCGTAACTTATTTTTTTTTAATGGAACTACCAACTTGTGTGGAGAATCAAATGTAATTTAATTACCTTGCTAACAATATCAAGTTTTTGACGTTAATTAACATTGCAGTAAGGATGTTAAAAATGTACCTTAACAAACCCACAATCTTCTATACACACGCTATTGACTCACCCAATGTACTACTTCAAATTTTATATGAAGAAAAATAGTTACAGAATTATTAATGTAAAATTTCATCCACGTAAAGATATTATCTATATGATTATTCTAATGTCAACCTGTTACCTCCTATAATCCTATAATCTTGAAACCCAAAACAACAACTAAACACTCAATAAGTTCCATTAATTTGAATAGATTTGTTGTTTAAGTGATCATACTATAAAATTTTATCTTAATTATTATAAAATTGTATTATCCAAAATTTGATTGGATATTAATTATTTGGTACTTATGAAACTACAAACTTTTATTCATCTATCACTTGGTGAAATATAATTTAGCTATACGACAAATTAATATTTGAATCACTTGATTTAACTTGTTTTGCAATTTATTTTTACATGTTTATAAAATGTTCCTATTTTATAAAAAAAATAAGTATTCTTTGGTTTACTTTTATAATTTGTTAAACACAATTAATTGTTGATAGTCGAAACTATAGTCACATGTAATTTGTGAAATAAAAAGTGGTAAAACAAAGTGATCCTGTTTTCTTTCTTCAGTATATTCAAGATGTACCACAAGGTAAACGCCTCCACAATTAAACTTTTAATTGATTTTATGTTTAGAACGTAGTATTTGTAGATTTAATAGTCCATCCGTTATGGGAAAAAACATTTTAGCTTTCATTAGCAATTTCAAATATTAGATTTGTAGCTGTTGTAAAATGGACTGTTAATTTGTAATTCAAAACTAACAAACTGTTTTTTTTTTAATATATATTTTCATATATACAAAATGTACACAATTAAAAATGATCACATAAGCACAGTGAACACTATCTAATGGTAGTATTCGCCCTTGTAAGATCCATCATCGAACAACTTTTCGGTGTAGTCTGGAACCCATTGTCCTTCAATTCCGGATCCTGCAGCATAAGCATGTACGAGTCCGTGATGTCCGGCATAAGCACTGATACCGTGATGGGCAACAACAGCTGGGGCGGCATAAGCGTGGATACCGTGGTGGGCAACAACAGCTGGGGCGGCATAACCATGGATACCGTGGTGGGCTACAACTGGAGCAGCATGAGCGACAACAGCTGGGGCAGCGTAGGTGGCGTGGTGGGCAACAACTGGTGCGGAATAACCGACGGCAGCACCTCCAACCTGTTCAGTGGCAACAATGCTGCCTCCTGGAGCATGTCCTACAATACCATGTCCGTCATTGCCGATTACAGTGGCGCTAGCACTAGGTCCTTGGAGATGGGTAGTCCTGGCACCGGCCAAAACGGAGTGAGCTACTACTCCACTGTGAGCCAAAAGACCGGCTTGAGCTACAGCCAAAGCGGCGGCGAAGACTAAAACCTAAAAAAAACATATTACTCGTAATTACACAATTTAAGTTTCTTGTTATTATTCATTGAATAATGTTTTATAATTAACACACCACTTTATTAATAAAAAATAAAATCATTTATTAAATACTCACGATAGCGTTCATTGTGATTATGTTTCAAGTTAACACAAGAAGTGATACTGCTCAAAACACTTACCGCCAATTTTATATATTTTATATGACCTTGGAAGCCACGCCCCAAGAATTTTGCCGAACCAAGCTTCAGTTTCCGCATCCTCAATAATATTACATTACGCTATGTCACCTTGTTGGGTAAGTAAATATATCACTCGAAAATACGATGTGAAAGTTGCACAAATAAGAATACATAAATAGTTTATTTCGAATGAAGCATTGACATATTATATTATAAAATGCAATTGGTTTTACAGTTTTTAGTTTGGTATATTTTATTTATTTATAATTACATTTTATTTGTGTTTGCTTCCTCTTGAAATCCAAAATATGTCGCGATATTAAGGTTCTCCTGAAACATTTATTATTTTATTACCTTCTAATTATCACAAAAATGTGTCACTACGGATTAAGTTATAATTTAATTCATCGTAACTGTTCTATTATATAAATAAAATAATTTATTTAATATGTATTTGTCACAAATATATGATGCTAGATTTCTATATACAGGGTGTCCCGTTAATGAGGGTAAATGGCTGGACCACCGATTCCTGGGGTCAAAATATGATGATTTAACTCAACTTATCTATATCCAAAAATTTACGGTTAAGCCGGAATTTGTCTTTCAAGTTTAAAAAAAAAATGTTTTTTGTTTATAACAATTGAACGCTTTATTTGATTTGAATGAAATTTATTATTAATAACTACTATAATATTATACATCATTTCAGTTATTGTGGCCATTAGTGATTGACCGGACGTGTAAAAAATAGTAGTACCACTTAAAAACTGAATAATTTTTTTATTCGTGCATTTAATAAAAACTAAAAAATACCACTTGAAAGACTGTTTAATTTAAAAACTTTTTTGTCTCTAAAGACTAGACACAAAATTGCATTTAATAAAAATACTTAAACGTTTGTCTGTATAACTAGATTTAATCTTCGCTGACTATAGTTTCGACAAGACACTTGTCATTTTCCAAACATAAGTCATTAAAAACTACAAAACATAGCTATCTATAATATTACAACCCTTTGTAGTGTGTTAGATAAATAAATAATACTAGTATTAACAAACAGATGAGAAGTTTTATTTATTTATATATTATTTGGCGTTAAGATTTTATTGCTTTCTTTGCTTATGTTGACTTTTTGTGCTTATTTTATGCTTTTTTTATATCATGATGCTTATTTAAAGCATTCTCTGAAAATTTTGATAAATATAATCATATAAGTAAAAACATGTTTTTTGAAGTGGAAGAGAACGTCAAATTACAAAATAGTAGTAGTGTAAATATAAAAAAATATATTGGATTGATGCGGCTGTTACTTGTCGAAACTCCATAATAACACTTAAAGAAATACTGACACAGTATAGGGTTTCTGAATGTTTTTAATATTGTACTACAACAATGTTTCACCACACAGTGGCTTCATCAGGTAGATGAAAATATGATTTAAAAATTACAATTATCACTTATATACTAGGTCGAGTGAACAAGGTTGGAAGGGGGGGGGGGGGAGGTTGATGTTTATTACAATAATAAAGAAAATTACATTGTATGCATAGAACAGGTTACAAATGGATGAACATAAAATGTAAACACATATATAAACAGTCGTGTGTATTAGGTATTGGTAAACGTTTAGAACATATTCAGTAGTGGTGAGTTGTTGACATCAATCTGATCATTTAACAGAACACCTCTTTTATGAAACTTATTGATTTGCATTGACTCTAATAAATTTAGTTTTAATCCTTTATTTTGTTTATGTAAAATTTTGAAATTATGGTTAAATGAGTGGCCGTGTTCTGTTAGATGTTCTGCGTAGGTTGAGTGTGATTTTCCTTGACAAAAACAAGCTCTGTGTTCCTTTATACGTTGTTCAAAACTTCTTCCTGTTTGCCCAACATAAACTTTAGGACAATCGCCACAAGTTAATAAATAGACACCTGACTCTTTGTTCTTATTTGTTTTGTCTTTTGAATTGTTAATGAATTTTGAAAGAGTATTCGTAGTTTTAAATGATGTTTTAATATTTAATCTATGTAAAGTATTTGTCACATTTTCTGATATATTTCCTAGATATTCTATTGTTGAGTATGGATTCTGGGAGGGATTGCGGGATTGGGGAAAGATCATTGAAATTATTTGTTTTTGTTGTTTTTTAAATAACAGGTTTCTGATGGAGGATTCTTGAAAGCCGTTGTTTATGGCGATAGTGAGGATACGGTTTAATTCCAAATTAAAATTAGTTTTTGAAAGGGGCGTGTTTATTAACCGGTATATCATAGCATTGAATGCGGCAAATTTATGGGATTTGGGATGAAAGGATTGCATGTGTATGGTTGTATCAGTGTGGGTTGGTTTATGGTAAATACTGAATTCATGTTTATTATTTTCTCGTGAAATAGTCAAGTCTAGGAAGTTGATTGATTTATTTGATTCTACTTCTATGGTGAATTTAATGTGGTTATGAATACTGTTAATGTGTTGTAGGAAGGATTGTAGTTGTCTGTTAGTGCCTGTGAAGCAGACCAATATGTCGTCTACATATCGATGCCAGTATAAACAATTTTTAAATAAATAATGTTTTTCGATTATGGATTCTAAATGGGCCATGAATATTTCAGCGAGAAGGGGGCTTAACGGATTCCCCATTGCTAATCCCTCCGTTTGTCGGTAAAACCGATCATTAAATTGAAAATAATTTTGTGCTAAGCACACCTCCAAGAATGAAAGAATTTCTGCCGTAATTATCGGATTTGTACCATTAGATGAGAGAATATCCTTTATTATGCCGATTACCTCCCTTGGCGGTATGCTTGGAAATAGATTGGTTACATCGAAAGAAACTAGAGTGCAATTAGGTGGAATTTTAATATTGGAAATTTTACTGATTAAATCTCTGGAGTTTTGTATTGCGTATTTGGAGTGAAATTTAGTAAATTCGAGAATGGTTTTGATTAATGTTTTGGATAATTTTCTGCACGGTGCAAAGAGGTATGATACTACGGGGCGAATGGAAACAGGTGACTTGTGAAGTTTAAGTTGTCCGTAT
>CAXAKX010000280.1:0-7500 GCA_963969525.1 Ontholestes murinus
CATCGGAGGAACGTCGGCGGATCGCTGGCTGGCATCGTTTATGGTTAGAACTAGGGCGGTATCTGATCGCCTTCGAACCTCTAACTTTCGTTCTTGATCAATGAAAACGTTTTTGGCAAATGCTTTCGCTTTAGTCCGTCTTGCGACGATCCAAGAATTTCACCTCTAACGTCGCAATACGAATGCCCCCATCCGTTCCTATTAATCATTACCTCGGGGTTCCGAAAACCAACAAAATAGAACCGAGGTCCTATTCTATTATTCCATGCACTAAGTATTCAGGCGAAGTTTTAGCCTGCTTTAAGCACTCTAATTTGTTCAAAGTAAACGTGCCGGCCCACCTCGACACTCAGTGAAGAGCACCGCGATGGGATTTCAAGTTGAGCCGCCCTCGCGGGCTAAGCTCACCGGCAGGACGTCCCGCGGGCACGCCAGTTGGACACCGCGAGCGATGAACCGGCGGCGCGGGACACAGATTCGACTACGAGCTTTTTAACCGCAACAACTTTAATATACGCTATTGGAGCTGGAATTACCGCGGCTGCTGGCACCAGACTGGCCCTCCAATTGATCCTCGTTAAAAGGTTTAGAGTGTTCTCATTCCGATTACGGGGCCTCGGATGAGTCCCGTATCGTTATTTTTCGTCACTACCTCCCCGTGCCGGGAGTGGGTAATTTGCGCGCCTGCTGCCTTCCTTGGATGTGGTAGCCGTTTCTCAGGCTCCCTCTCCGGAATCGAACCCTGATTCCCCGTTACCCGTTACAACCATGGTAGGCGCAGAACCTACCATCGACAGTTGATAAGGCAGACATTTGAAAGATGCGTCGCCGGTGCGAGACCGTGCGATCAGCAATAAGTTATTCAGATTCACCAAGTTGTACGATGAACGGACTCGCGTCCGACACCGATTGGTTTTGATCTAATAAAAGCGCTCCTTCCGTCTCCGGTCGGAACTCTGTTTGCATGTATTAGCTCTAGAATTACCACAGTTATCCAAGGATAAGTGGTACGATCTAAGGAACCATAACTGATTTAATGAGCCTTTCGCGGTTTCACCTTAATTTGGCTTGTACTGAGACATGCATGGCTTAATCTTTGAGACAAGCATATGACTACTGGCAGGATCAACCAGGGAGCTGTGTTTAGTCGCGCACACTCGAGCGGCGGCGCTTACGCGCGCGCGCGCCCGGTGTAACGACGAGCTCATTTATTTATAATAAAGAGGTGGTTCGAAATTCTGCTCTGCTGAACGGAACATCGCACATATCCCGGTTTACGCGTGCACGGACCCCCGACGTTAACGTGTCACTCCATTGGTATACAGAGCACGCCAGTAAAACACCTATCCCGCCCCTGTGGCGGGGTCAAGACGGTGGACGTGATGCAACTTGTGTAAAAGACACGAAACGCGGGGCGGCGGTTGTGCTACGGCGATATTACGACTAGACGTTCACACATTTATGCAGACCCACGACTTTTTTTGTTTGATAATGCGCCCGGAGACACACACGTGAGCACACGACGGCACATGTACACGAGCACACGGCGGCCGGCCGGCGGTGTGAACACCAAGAATTCGTAATTCTGCTCTCTGCTGAACGGAACATCGCACATATCCCGGTTTACGCGTGCACGGACCCCCGACGTTAACGTGTCACTCCATTGGTATACAGAGCACGCCAGTAAAACACCTATCCCGCCCCTGTGGCGGGGTCAAGACGGTGGACGTGATGCAACTTGTGTAAAAGACACGAAACGCGGGGCGGCGGTTGTGCTACGGCGATATTGCGACTAGACGTTCACACATTTATGCAGACCCACGAATTTTTTTGTTTGATAATGCGCCCGGAGACACACACGTCAGCACACGACGGCACATGTACACGAGCACACGGCGGCCGGCCGGCGGTGTGAACACCAAGAATAGGAGTGGAGAGACTCTCGGTCCACACAACTCCGAAATGCATCAATATATCATATATATGGCATGAGAGAGAAGAGAAATTTTATAAATTTCACATCTCGCCAAGGCTTACACACACTACAAAAAACATCATTGTTCGTTAGATTGAAAATCATCGTCTCGGCCAAGGGGACCACGCGCTCGGGTCCCCCGAACGTCTGACTTTATGATGATATATATATTTCAATCAACATAAGTTTTCATTCTCGCTCGGAATTCGGTGAGTTATTGCATTTGAATTTTCACGGAGTTTTTACGCACCGCTACTTTAAAAATATTACATGTTCAGTCTACATGTTGCTCGCATAAGGGCCATACGCATAAACGAATATACGAAATGGGTCCCGCGAACGTGCTATTCGGACAGGTTCAAACTACCTGTTAGAGTTTTCAACACCGAACTGTCCGGACACGGCGAGGCCGTGATTTTATATTCAACAGACGGTATATATATATGGTGGGTGAGAGACAAGAAAAAAATTTCCTCGGGCGGCAACTGATTTCTCGCGTCTCGTTTTATTAAAACATCGAACTGTCCAGACACGGCGAGGCCGTGATTTTATTTTCAACAGACGATAATAACACGATGATGATATATATTTATATATGTAGTAAAATACGGGGAACGATTTTTGTATGAGGCACAACCGACACACAAACCACACACATCTTATTATATATTATAATAGAGTAGCAGATTGGTGCAACACTGAGACCTCGGCGTTCCCCCAAACAAGAGATAAAACTAAAAACACGCCGGCCGACTTATTACACGTAACGTATATAATGGCATTACACTACTACACTGGTGTTGTTGTGTCGCCCGTTGCCGTGTGTCGTCGCCCGCCGTTGTTCCTCGTTCGTCTCTCCGGTTTCGTCGTCGTTTTATTAAATACATCGAACTGTCCAGACACGTGAGGCCGTGATTTTATTTTCAACAGACGATGATGATATTTTATGTGTATTAATATGATGGGGAACGATTATATGAGGCACACCGAACACGCAAAACCACACACATCTTCTTATTATATATTATATATAATACTAGAGAAGTAGCAGCTTGGTGAACACACTGAGACCTCGCGTTCCCCCACAAGAGATAAAAACTAAAAACACGCCGGCCGACTTATTACACGTAACGTATATAATGGCATTACACTACTACACTGGTGTTGTTGTGTCGCCCGTTGCCGTGTGTCGTCGCCCGCCGTTGTTCGTCGTTCGTCTCTCCGGTTCGTCGTCGTTTTATTAAATACATCGAACTGTCCAGACACGTGAGGCCGTGATTTTATTTTCAACAGACGATGATGATATTTTATGTGTATTAATATGATGGGGAACGATTATATGAGGCACACCGAACACGCAAAACCACACACATCTTCTTATTATATATTATATATAATACTAGAGAAGTAGCAGCTTGGTGAACACACTGAGACCTCGCGTTCCCCCACAAGAGATAAAAACTAAAAACACGCCGGCCGACTTATTACACGTAACGTATATAATGGCATTACACTACACTGGTTGTTGTGTCGTCGCCCGTTGCCGTGTGTCGTCGCCCGCCGTTGTTCGTCGTTCGTCTCTCCGTCCGTCGCATAGGGCAAAAATTTGTTAAAAATTTTATTTTACCCATGCGACGGTTTATTAAAGCCAAAAGGATATTTATTTCGGCGTTTCTTTGCGATATATATACATATACTGCTCGCCTGGTCGTTCTTTTTCAATCTTCCACTTTTCACCCGAACGACCTGCACCACCCATATAGCTGTTTGATGCATATTTGTACAGAATAACGGCGAGAAATTAAATTTTTATTTTTCCACCTAGCGCTGCCCGAAAATATCATTTGTGTGTGAAACAAGACGAAACGAAGCGTAATACTCGACTTTATTTGCGTAAATCGAAAATTCGCTCATCGCACCGTGCACCACCATATATATGTCTCTCGCACACAGGTACCGAATAACGCTTTCGGCATCGTGCGCACCGACCGACCGCCGCATTTAAGTTTTTCGCACGCCCGTACCGAATAACGCTTTTAGCATCGTGCGCGCCGACCGACCGACCGACCGACCGCCTCATATATATGTTTCTCGTACATAGGTATCGAATAACGGCAGAAATTATTTTTATTTTATTAAAATAAAATTTTCGTTAATTCGCTTACTCGATACGAAAGGACACATCGGCGAGTGGAAATAAAGCGGACCGAAGTTAAAACGTTCGACATTAGGTTTTTCGCACACCGGTACCGAATAACGCTTTCGACCTGCACCGCCCATACAGCTGTTTGATGCATATTTGTACAGAATAACGGCGAGAAATTTTATTTTTATTTTTCCACTTAGCACTGCCCGAAAATATCATTTGTGTGTGAAACAAGACGAAACGAAGCGTAATACTCGACTTTATTTGCGTAAAATGAAAATTCGCTCATCGCACCGTGCACCACCATATATATATGTCTCTCGCACACAGGTACCGAATAACGCTCTCGGCATCGTGCACACCGACCGACCGCCGCATATAAGTTTTTCGCCCGCCCGTACCGAATAACGCTTTTAGCATCGTGCACACCGACCGACCGCCTCATATATATGTTTTTCGTACACAGGTACCGAATAACGGCAGAAATTATTTTTATTATATTAAAATAAAATTTTCGTCAATTCGCTTATTCGCACCGACCGACCGCCTAATATATATGTTTTTCGTACACAGGTACCGAATAACGGCAGAAATTATTTTTATTTTAATAAAATAAAATTTTCGTCAATTCGCTTATTCGCACCGACCGACCGCCTCATATATATGTTTTTCGTACACAGGTACCGAATAACGGCAGAAATTATTTTTATTTTAATAAAATAAAATTTTCGTCAATTCGCTTATTCGCACCGACCGACCGCCTCATATATATGTTTTTCGTACACAGGTACCGAATAACGGCAGAAATTATTTTTATTTTAATAAAATAAAATTTTCGTTAATTCGCTTACACGATGCGAAAGGACAGATCGGCGAGTGGAAATAAAGCGGACCGAAGTGAAAACGTTCGACTTTAGGTTTTTCGCACACAGGTACCGAATAACGCTTTTAGCATCGTGCACACCGACCGACCGCCGCGTACAATTATTTCGCACGCCCGTACCGAATAACGCTTTTGGCATCGTGCACACCGACCGACCGCCTCACATATATATTTTTCGTACATAGGTACCGAATAACGGCAGAAATTATTTTTATTTTAATAAAATAAAATTTTCGTCAATTCGCTTATTCGCACCGACCGACCGCCTCATATATATGTTTTTCGTACACAGGTACCGAATAACGGCAGAAATTATTTTTATTTTCATAAAATAAAATTTTCGTTAATTCGCTTACACGATGCGAAAGGACAGATCGGCGAGTGGAAATAAAGCGGACCGAAGTGAAAACGTTCGACTTTAGGTTTTTCGCACACAGGTACCGAATAACGCTTTTAGCATCGTGCACACCGACCGACCGCCGCGTACAATTATTTCGCACGCCCGTACCGAATAACGCTTTTGGCATCGTGCACACCGACCGACCGCCTCACATATATATTTTTCGTACATAGGTACGGAATAACGGCAGAAATTATTTTTATTTTATTAAAATAAAATTTTCGTCAATTCGCTTATTCGCACCGACCGACCGCCTCATATATATGTTTTTCGTACACAGGTACCGAATAACGGCAGAAATTATTTTTATTATATTAAAATAAAATTTTCGTCAATTCGCTTATTCGCACCGACCGACCGCCTCATATATATGTTTTTCGTACACAGGTACCGAATAACGGCAGAAATTATTTTTATTTTAATAAAATAAAATTTTCGTTAATTCGCTTACGCGATGCGAAAGGACAGATCGGCGAGTGGAAATAAAGCGGACCGAAGTGAAAACGTTCGACTTTAGGTTTTTCGCACACAGGTACCGAATAACGCTTTTAGCATCGTGCACACCGACCGACCGCCGCGTACAATTATTTCGCACGCCCGTACCGAATAACGCTTTTGGCATCGTGCACACCGACCGACCGCCTCATATATATGTTTTTCGTACACAGGTACCGAATAACGGCAGAAATTATTTTTATTTTAATAAAATAAAATTTACGTTAATTCGCTTACGCGATGCGAAAGGACAGATCGGCGAGTGGAAATAAAGCGGACCGAAGTGAAAACGTTCGACTTTAGGTTTTTCGCACACAGGTACCGAATAACGCTTTTAGCATCGTGCACACCGACCGACCGCCGCGTACAATTATTTCGCACGCCCGTACCGAATAACGCTTTTGGCATCGTGCACACCGACCGACCGCCTCACATATATATTTTTCGTACATAGGTACGGAATAACGGCAGAAATTATTTTTATTTTATTAAAATAAAATTTTCGTTAATTCGCTTACGCGATGCGAAAGGACAGATCGGCGAGTGGAAATAAAGCGGACCGAAGTCAAAACGTTCGACTTTAGGTTTTTCGCACACAGGTACCGAGTAACGCTTTTAGCATCGTGCACACCGACCGACCGCCGCGTACAATTATTTCGCACGCCCGTACCGAATAACGCTTTTGGCATCGTGCACACCGACCGACCGCCTCACATATATATTTTTCGTACACATGTACAGAATAACGGCAGAAATTATTTTTATTTTATTAAAATAAAATTTTCGTTAATTCGCTTACGCGATACGAAAGGACACATCGACGAGCGGAAATAAATGTGAACCGTGGTAAAAATTTCGTAATTATTTCGTGTCGATCGAAATTTCGCTTTTCGCACCGTGCACACCGACCGACCGCCACACCGGTACAGAATGACTGTCGAAATTTCTTTTATCATTCGATAATATAATATTCGTTCGTTCGCTCGCTCGCAGGAAACGTAAGGAAAAAAGATCGACGAGCGGAAATTAATTGCGAACCGTGGTAAAAGTTTCGAAATTATTTCTTGTCGAAATTATTTTTATAATATTAAAATATAATATGCGTTAATTCGCTTACGCGATACGAAAGGACACTTTGACGAGCGGAAATAAATGCGAACCGTGGTAAAAATTTCGTAATTATTTCGTGTCGATCGAAATTTCGCTTTTCGCACCGTGCACACCGACCGACCGCCACACCGGTACAGAATGACTGTCGAAATTTCTTTTATCATTCGATAATATAATATTCGTTCGTTCGTTCGTTCGCTCGCACGAAACGTAAGGAAAAAAGATCGACGAGCGGAAATAAATTGCGAACCGTGGTAAAAGTTTCGAAATTATTTCGAAATTATTTCTTGTCGAAATTTCGGTTTTAGCTCCGTGCACACCGACCGACCGACCGCCACATATAGGTTTTTCGTACATAGGTACCGAATAACGGCAGAAATTATTTTTATTATATTAAAATATAATATTCGTTAATTCGCTTACGCGATACGAAAGGACACATCGACGAGCGGAAATAAATGCGAACCGTGGTAAAAATTTCGTAATTATTT
>CAXAKX010000281.1:0-45639 GCA_963969525.1 Ontholestes murinus
GAAACGATTGTACTGATTACTCAGTGGTTAGTAAAGCCTATTAAAGTATGATGTGTACTACTACCACTTACAAAACTTCGAGTTCATTAGACTTATTTCTTAACGAACATATATTTAAAATAATATCTCTATATGTACCGTGGATTTCTGTCCATAAATAAATAAATCTGGACCAAAATACCTGCAATCAACTATACATAGTGAACTTTTGTGCTAGATAAATTTCTGCCTCAAATATATGAGACATATTATATTAGGCTGATTTAACCTTATTAAAAAAACGGCACGCTTCTTCTTCATTAGTACATTTTATTTGCTTCTTTATAAAACTTGTAAGTGCTAATACTTCTGATCATATTGTTGGTTTTTGATAAGAAAATTAGCAATTCAAATAATTTTCAATACTTAATTGTACCTAAAACATAAAGTATGACTGAATCACATACAACTATACTGGTACTATTTGAAATAAAAAGAGACTGTTTTTATAGGAAAATCTCAACAATGAAGTACTCTTTTATTAATTCAGATTCATTCAAATATGTAATGCTTTCTTAATTAGAGAATAGTATTTTTCAAGTTTGTAAAAGTACTGATAGGATAACAAATATCGATTTTTTATGTATCACATATTGTCTCGCCTTTGATGAAAATGCTGACTTCTCTAAAATTTGCTCAAAATCTGAGAATGAATCGGCATGATTGCGTGGCTCTCTCCTTCTTCTTTTTTGTTTTTGTGGTGAGGACAAAATAGCTCTTTAAGTGATTTTAGTCTTTAAGTGTACTTTATATTAATAAACAGGCAATTTCAGGACCAATGATTACTATCAACATGAACCTTTGCCAAACTTTAGAACTGTTGAATCGCACAAAGGAGGCTTCGGTCTAATTTTGGAATGCATACATTTTTATTGTTTTAATCTACACAAAATAATTTGAATTTAATTTTAGTGTATAATTTTTGATAAAGGAATACCACTTTTAATAACAATATTAAAAATTTACTAGAAATCTGAACACCTAACACACAATACACAGAAATATAGAACAATTAGACAGTTATAGATATAAGCGATTTCAATCAATAAATAAAGACACACATATTCATAGAATAATATCCGGTGCTAATTTTTAAATTTTTACGAGAATTTTTATAACTTAGATACATCACTGATGAGCACATTAATAAAAATAGTATTTAAATAAATTATTTAAATTTTAGAAAATCATATTGTTAGATAATTTTTATAATGGAATCACTATAAACTAAAAAATGGATAATATTAATTGTTTACGTCGATTTCACGTTTATTCGTTTTTTTGTGTATTATCAAGTAGGTATAGAAAAAATAAATGTCACTGACACAACCGTTTTTTCATGTAATTTTCCGGTATTAGTAATTTTGAATAAAGTCGCGAGATCCGCGCATTACATGGTCCTTCGAACCGGATAAGTTACAGTTAATTACGAACATAGTGAATTTCTCTCGTGAACCATTTTGCTACCGAGCAAAAGGTGGTCTAATATTCGTGTCGTTTACGCGTGCAACAATTCCAACAACTTGCCGTTTTTGTGTCTCGTGAGTGCGCAAGTTGGTTGTCGGCCGTACACAAACGAACAATATTAACCGAGCTTTCTTACTTTGTGCAACACATCTCAGTAAGTCAACATGTCTGCTGCAATTGTAAAGAAACTGCAATGGCAGATGAAGAATATCATCAAAAAAAAGGAAAGGCTCCAGAAACGGCTTGCGGAACCCGAAAATGATGAGCAAATTATTTTGAAGCTCTGGAACGACCTTGTTCCAGCCCGAAAAGAACTAAATCAAATTGTGATGGAACTTTTCGATAACGACATCGATTCCATGGCAGACCAAGAAACATTCGACGACGACTATTTCACAATCGAGTGTGAGGTAGACAAAATAATTGCTAAATTGCAAGCGACTCAGGCCAACAGCGCGTCTTCGCCGTCAAGACATGAACCCCAAGTGCGACTACCGGTAATCGAGTTACCTACGTTCAGCGGAAACTACGACGAGTGGCAAGGATTCAGTGACGCTTTCAAGAACCTCATCCACGACAACACAACGCTTGGAAACGCACAGAAATTCCACTACTTGCGTAGTTCGCTCAAGGGAGAAGCCGCGTTAATGATCAAATCCGTGCAAATGTCAAGCGACGCGTATCAACTTGCCTGGGACCAGTTAGTGAGCCGCTACCAAAACGAACGGTTTGTAATCAAAAAACATGTGCGATCGCTAATTCACCTGCCGACGGTCAAAAAGGAGAGCCACACGAGCCTTCGGCATTTAATCGACGTCGTTGCGCTAAACCTCGCATCGCTTAAGGCTATCAAACGGCCGACGCATGCCTGGGACGATTTACTGGTGGAAATCATCGCCGAGAAGCTAAACCCGGAGCTGCAGAAGGAGTGGGAAGGTGAAACCTGCTCTAAAACACCGACGTATTCAGAAATGCAGGAATTTCTTGAAAAAAAAATGCAAGCAACTGGAAGCGATGGATAGTGCGCGTACAACAATGGTGCAGTTTCCGAAAGTCAAGTCGCTGACTGTTAAATCGACCGAAGAAAAGTGCGTGTTTTGTGACGGTTCACATGTGCGATACAAGTGCCGCGTGTTTCAAGGAAAATCGGTAGAACAGCGGATTGAAACGGTGAAACAAAAACATCTGTGTTTCAACTGCCTGGGAAGCAACCACTCTGCAAAATCATGCAAATCCGGAAACTGCCGTGAATGCAACAAATCGCATCATACGTTACTGCACAAAGCCGCGACGCCGCCTACGTCGAGTAACAATGAACCCTGCAGTAGTGAGGCCGCGTCACTTTCTCGAATTATCCATCATCTGTGCTACTGTCAACCTGCGTGATTAACATAAGGAACCAGCGAGGAAAAATAATACAGGTGCGTGCTTTGCTGGATTCCGGGTCGCAGGCGAACATAATTACGGAGAAATGTGCTGCGAAAATTGATTTGACAAGGCGCTCCTTGTCAACGCCCATCGTCGGAGTCGGAGGCTCAATTAAAGAAATGGGAACATTTGTTGTGCAATCACGTGTGTCCGATTACAATACACCAATGAACGCGTTAATAATGCACAAAATAACGGATAAAATTCCGAATCATAAAATGGATATCCGGGGATTAACGCCCCCCGCGGGGATTCAACTTGCCGATCCGTCATTCCACAAACCGCAAGAAATTGACCTGCTCATCGGGGCAGGCCTTTATTACGACATCGTAAACGGGCGTCACATCCCCATGGGTCCATTGACGCTAATAAGTACTCACTTCGGCTGGATAGTTGCAGGTCAGTTACCGCAGGTGCAAACCACCCACTGTGCGACGGTAGGTTTCGTGGGCCTCAACGAACTAGTGTCACGATTCTGGGAAATTGAGAATTTCAAGCATACAACAAGTACATACGAGGATCGTGAATGTGAGAAACATTTTGAAAAGACAAGTACGAGATTGCCTTGTGGTCGGTTTGAGGTGGCCCTGCCCTTTAAAACCGATGCAAAAGGGTTAGCAGAATCCAGTGTATCGGCGAAACATAGATTTTTCGCGCTGGAAAGAAGGCTAGCTAAACAGCCGGAAGTTTACGAATCATACCGTGAATTTATGCGCGAATACAAGGAATTGGGACACATGCATCCAACAAGCGGGGATGTAACGAACGGCTACTACATGCCTCACCACTGCGTAATCAAGGAAGATAGCCTAACGACGAAGCTCAGAGTAGTTTTTAATGCATCCGCGCCGTCAAACAACGGGACATCATTGAACGACATGTTAATGGTTGGCCCCACCCTCCAAGATGACCTGTTCTCCATAATGCTGCGTATGAGGACGAAAACATATGTGATCACCGCGGATATTACCAAGATGTACCGTCAGGTTAGCGTTCGGCAACAGGACCGGAAGTACCAGCGGATTTGGTGGCGTGAACATCCAGAAGACAACCTAGTGTCATATGAGTTGGCCACGGTCACATATGGAACCGCTCCCGCAGCATATCTGGCGATTAAATCAGTGCGCGAACTCGCGAAAATTGAGAGCAGTAATTTTCCGGTCGGCAGCGAAGTGTGCTTAAGAGACTTTTACGTTGATGATCTAATAACAGGTGGGAATTCGATTGAAGAATTGACTGTTATTCGTGACGAAGTTTCCACTCTTCTCGGAAAAGGTGGATTCGAACTTAAAAAGTGGGTAAGCAATAACCCCGCCGTGTTTGACTGCATCCGCACGAACATTAATGACTCTGTAACAGTGCTGACTCGCGGGCTCAATGACTGTGTGACCACCCTCGGAACCGTATGGAACACTCATAATGATTGTCTAAATTATAAGTGCAGTGAAATTTCCGCGTGCGTATTCACTAAACGGACAGGATCGTCCCATCCGCACTTCATCCTCCATAAAACAGTACGAGCAATGGCGTACATTCTGCAGTTTAAGGATGCCCTAAGACGCCCTGCTATAAAGAGAAGTGGCCCATTCACCACCGAGGAGTTAGAGACGGCAACCAACACTATAATCCGCCACCTGCAGCGATGCTCCTTCACAAATGAACTGGACTCGTTAACCAAGGGTGGGACAGTGCGAAAGTCAAGCCGCCTTACCTGCTTAAATCCATTTATCGACACCGATGGAATTTTACGAGTGGGCGGGCGGTTAGTGGAATCGAGCATGCCTTTATCTCGTCGGTGCCCGATCGTATTGCCAGGCAACCACCAGCTGACGAAGCTAATTATAAGGGACATTCATAATGTGCAATTACATACAGGAACTCAGGGAACCCTTGCCGCCGTCAGAACTAAATACTGGCCACTGAACGGCAGAAGCGTGACACGTGAAGTGGTTCGGAAATGTATTCGGTGTGTCCGCGCTCGGCCCCGATTCGACGCTCCGATCATGGGAGCTCTACCTTTATACCGAACACAGCAATTTCGCCCCTTTCTAAAATGCGGCGTTGATTACTGCGGGCCTTTTATTATTAAAGATGGTTCTCGTCGGTCTAAAAGAACTACGAAGGTGTATATCTGCGTATTCGTGTGTTTCGCAACAAAAGCCGCGCATATTGAAGTGGTCGCGGATCTCACCACGGAAGCATTCCTCGCAGCCTTCCATAGACTTATATCGCCCCGAGGATGCGTCGCTGAGATTTTTTCCGACAACGCTACCAACTTCGTCGGCGCCCGAAACCACCTGAGGGAATTAGGAATTTTTCTTCGGGATGCTGAAGACGAGATAAGGACCGCACTCACAACCTAAAATATTAAATGGACTTTTATACCGCCGCGCGCTCCTCACTTCGGAGGCCTGTGGGAGGCCGCAGTCAAAAGTGTAAAACATCATTTACATCGAGTGTCAGGAATGCTCTTCTGACTTACACCGAGCTACATACTCTCGTAACGCAAATAGAGGCTGTATTGAATTCACGTCCTTTGTGCCAACTGTCTGAGGATCCGAACGACTTAGCTGCATTAACCCCTGGACATTTTCTCATTGGTGATGCAATCACCGCACCGCTCAACCAGGATATAAGCGACGTTCCTGCAAACAGGCTGTCTCGGTGGCAGTTCGTGGAAAAGCTACGCCAACATATCTGGAGTCGTTGGCAACGGGAGTACCTGTCCGAGCTCCACAAAAGGACCAAGTGGCAGAAAAACACCGTCAACATCGAACCTGGACGACTCGTTGTTATCAAGGAGGATAACACACCACCGCTGTTATGGAAACTGGGACGTGTCGAGGCTGTTCATCCAGGACCGGACGGAGTAATTCGGAGCGCGACTGTTCGCACCAATTCCGGCTCATATGTGCGCCCTTCTGTGAAACTGTGCGCCCTTGATACAAGTGATAGTGTGGTGAATAATGTTTAATTGAATGCTTGGCATTCAATGGGGGGCGGGATGTTTACGTCGATTTCACGTTTATTCGTTTTTTTGTGTATTATCAAGTAGGTATAGAAAAAATAAATGTCACTGACACAACCGTTTTTTCATGTAATTTTCCGGTATTAGTAATTTTGAATAAAGTCGCGAGATCCGCGCATTACATTAATTATAGAATAATAATTTCAAACAACATGAAAATATTTAGAAGGTTAATTAAACACTTGGTTTTGTTTCACTATACTAATAGTTTAATTAACTGAAAATTTAATTACTTGTTGATATTTTTAATATCTATTAAAATATTTAGTTACTTACCCAAAAAATTCGTAGCAGATTAAACGAAAACTTAAAGGAGAATAAAATATCGAGAGTACTTCAAAAATTTGCTGAAATAATTCTGCGAGAGTATAAGAACATTTAACAATTTGAACATTGTGTCTAAGGTATTTTAAAATCACTTATATTAAAAATTGTTATATTAAATTTTGAAAAAGTTTTCTAAATTAATTTTTAAACAATATAAAATGTGTAACGATTTTTTAAGTTTATTAAAAGTACGCTAATTTAAATGTATGTTTAAATTAAACAAAAATTCATAGTAGGGACAGTTCGTTATATAAAATTTGACCTTTATTTTTGTTTACGTATTCCTTATCAAGTATATATTACTGGATATTTTATTTTAAATAACGTGATTTGTCGATCAATATTCTCTATTGGAGTACACAAGAGCGAATTCTTGACGATTCTTCCCTACGCCGAAAAACAAGGTTTAGTAAATTATGGTAATGGTTGCATTTAAATTTCAAATGTACAGACATAAAAAGTGCGGCCGACGCAGCCTCTCGACATCGTAAATGTAAAATAGGTCGGGGTTCATCTAACGCACATATATAATGCACATTTATGGTTTCATAAACCTGCAAAAAAATTTACACGAAGCCTACAGCTGTGGAATACACTTTGTTGAAAAGTCGGCGTATAAAATGTTGAAACATTGAACGACCTGTGGACTGTAACAAAATTAGTTTCACTAATTGGTGTACTGATTTAAGCCCAGCAAAAAATAATATACATAGTGTATCAGTACAGCGGTTACAAACTTTGAGAGAAGATAAATGTAAGAATATACTTATATGATGAGAAATCCCATAGTATTGCACGGTTAAAAAGACTTGTATACGCAATAGATGTCATGCATAAACTTAGGCAATATGTGGCGGTACATGAATACACAATAATTGGCTTTTTCATTCTTAGTTTCTTGATGTATAAAGAACTAACATGCTTTATCCTCTTATTCATGTGCATTGTTGTGTAATTTTTCTTCGTCTATATATTTCATTTTCCTGAACGTTCTTAACCGTTTTTAACCAGTACAACCTGAATATACAGGTATAAAACAATAATTTATTTAATTTTGTATATGCACTTTTCCATACTTAATTATATTTATTAACAATTTTCAAAGATGTATTTATCTTCATAATAATGTTTATGAGTATGTACAACGTCCGCAGGCCACATTTTTATTACCATCTGATTCTATCTCTCCATTAATTCTCGTTAACGGCCCTATCCTTCATTTTCTTTCTAGTTTTCCCTTTATCTATGACAGTATTAGGATACCCCTTTATCATTTATTTATTGAAATGCTGTCCAACATTTTTTGTGAAATTTATATTCTTGCACGATCTTTAGAGTCTCGCCGCTCATACTCTCTCTGTAATAATTGATTCAAATATTAGTCATGCTATTGTATATAATTTTTAGTATTTTTGTAAATTATTCGGTTAGGTAAAAATTGTTTAATTCTGTAGCGTGGTTCTTTATTAACAACTTTACGTTTTAACATTTTTTACACATAGCTTTAACCATTATGAAATTGTTGATAAGTGTATTATTTTATAGTATTTTCCTTTTAAAAAAATTCATCTATACTAAATCCTAAAAAGATAATTGGTTTTAATTAACAATTTTATTATTTTAGGAAAATTATATTAGTATTCATCATGTTGATTAATGAAATGTAATAACTTACGAAGGCAAATTGTACAACTGAATGTTTTGTTGGGGCATTTTTTCATTTGGCTTAGGAGTAATTATTGAATTATGTCGATATAGTTTATGTTATGGTTAATTTGAATTATTTCATAAATATGCTGAGGATGGTCCTCAGCATAAGTATAATAAAATAAACTAATCCAATTTTATATTATAACGTTAAGATGTTCACGGCATGTATGGTAGGGTGTTGATTAATATGAGGATCGATTTATAGTTTTTTGAAAACCTTGACTCCAACTATATTTGAAAGAATAAATTTTAAATTTATTGAACATTAGTAGACAAGAATTTGTAATCTATTAAACAATAAATAATAAAATCACTGTGGCAGAGTATGGTATTATTAAACTTACAGTTTCAAATTTCTTCGATAAAGCATAATTGCTAATCCGAAGTTGCATATTATCCTTGTAGTTATATCTCCTGTGGTTATCGGCACTTCGTAATCTAACTTTCAGCTTGATGTGATGTAATAGATTGTCAGCTGTAATTAGTCAGCCGGATAGATTATATTGTTCAGAAATGCATCCTTTTCAAGTATTTACGATTTATATTGCCTGAGTTTTTTTGGCTTATATTTAAAATATGTATTTATCATTGCTTCGCCACATATTGACAATCATGATACAGAAATATTAAATTATATTGTCAATACCTAACACAAAAAGTCTGGTTTCATAATCATTATTCATTTACTGGCTATTTCTATGATCTTAAAATATAAAATATGTAGCCTATTTTAGCTATAATTAGGTTTAATCGTTGTGAAATTTAATTCTAAATCCCATAATTTATCTGTAACCATGAAATTTCGTCAACAAAATAAATCAAATTTTTGTAATAACATTTTCCAGGAGGAAAAATAAATAATTTAAACTGACCTCCACATAACATAATAACCTTACCATCCTTAAAACCCACTAATGCGACTCATAAACAATTTCAAATGATGATGATTAAATCGAATTAAGATATATAAAACATCTAACATATGTAATAAGTTTAGTAAATTTACGCAATATATAAATCTTCTTTAATTAATTGAAATAAAACAAATCAGTTAGGAGTTCACTTTCAATGATCACTGCAACATCAATCAGTGGTTTTATCGGGCAGATAAATATTGATTTTTCAAAATAAAGGTTATTTCTAACAAATTTAATTTGCGACTTTTTTGCAATAGTGGATTGAAGTTGTGTTAGTATTCCATTAAATTATTGGCATAAGTTATGTCATGTACCCGCCTCATCCATTAAATTATTCAATTATTAAATACAACTGTAATAAGCTATCTTGCAAACATATAAATAATTATTAATAATAATACTTTGCTTTATGAAAAATAATACAAAAAGAACATTTACTTTATTTCGTATCTATTTGATAGCGTCACTTGTGAAAAGAAAATTACTACAAAATAAAAATATAAAAAGTAATTCTACCGATTCACATACATAAGTACCTAGGCATACCTATATATTTACTTATACAGGATGTTAATACTAAGTCGTTACAACCGAAAATGGCAGTTATAACTCGTTAAAACAAACAACTTTTCTTAGTTCCAATTTGTGATTTGGTGCTTTGGTTCGGAGTTATTAGAGTTCTTTTGTTTTTCGCTATAACTCCATCATTTGAAGCACTATTTTACAAAACCAAAAGGTTTCAAAAGTAGCTTTTGGATTTCTAAAACATTATTTACAATTATTTTTTATTAGTTTAAATAACAAAATGGCGATCGATTAAAAATTCCAAAACAAAATATTTTGATTTTTGAAAGTAAAACATTTGTAAAATCCTTATGCTATCTATTACAAAATTTGTCCTAAACATTTTTTCAATTTATCCAAAAAAGACTTGAATTACAGTATCAGCAACCTAAAAAAAACATTTAATTGAAGTAACTTCTTTCATTGAACAATAAAACAAAGGTAGATTAGATTTGACATTTACACTATATATTTATAATACATTATGAATGAGTTTACTAGTGTTTTCTCGAACAAGATCATCAAGGATATCAAACTCTACTGGGTGTAACTTAAACGAAAATTCAGAGTTTTAAGTAATGTTGTATGGCGTCTCTTTTCCGCTGTTGGTTTCTGATTTCCTCTCGTATCCATAGGAATTATGCGTGTTTGATTGCTGATTCAGCTGCTGGGGTTTTGGATTTTGTTCTTATATTTACATATTGTGGAATAATCTTCTTCCGGAGACATTCTGAATTGAACCATATGTTCTGGGAAGTAATTCGGTATTTCTTCATCAGTTTCTGGTATAATTTGGTCTGCAGTGCCGTACAGGCTGATTTTAGAAACACGATTGTGGTGACCGTTACTATATGGTATTTCATTTTCAAATATAGGATGAAATAAAACACTATTTTCTATGTTTTTTTACCACTGAATATTTATTATTTTTATAATACATTTTCAAAATTGCCGCCATTCGCAACAACGCAAGCCCGGCAGCGTGTTTTAATGTTCGCGGAGACCTTCGTAAGGACTGCCAGCTTCTTTTTTATATCTTCTGCTGCAGCAACGATTCTAGAAACTAGTTCTTCTTCTGTGTTCACCGGTGTTTCGGTGTTTCGTATACAGAGGCCTTCATCTGACTCTAGAAATAGAAGTCTAGTGGAGTTAGGTCGGGACTTCGGGCTGGCCACACAGCAGGATTCCTAATTACTTATTTGGGTGTTCTCGATTTAGCAATGCGGTAACTTCTTGCGTTATGTGGGCCGGTACCCCATCATGCTTAAGGCAAAGTCCTGAAGAAGCTCCGGTAGCACCGTATCTAAGAAAGTTAAATAATTTTCATCAAACATTATTAATGTGCACGAATAAATGTTCGTCAGCCCACATGTGATTATATTTCGAATTAAATACACACCCTCGTGAAACAGATTTCATCCGTAAACAGAATAAATTTTTCAAAATTCTTTTGAGGGTACATCTTTGAAGAAGCCAACAACAGAGCAACAGTCTTGGCTGGAAGTCGTCAGGTCCCAAAGCTTGCACTTTTTGTCAAGAGAATGGGTAAAGGCCCTGCTACTTCAGAAATTGCCAAACTGTCATATGATTTGCATGTACTCTGTTAGCTATTACCCTTGTGCTCGTCGATGGGTCATCTTCAACAATATTAAGACAGCCACTTCGAATGCAGGGATTCTGTTGGAATTATTGGGTAAAAACAACCAGTCTCTGACAAACGTTTACAATTTTTTTTGAAAAGCTGCCTACTTGGTTGGTGACTATTTGGGTATCTTCATTAATAAATTCTTCGAGTTTCTCGTGAATTACGCGTTGCCTTCCCAAAAACCAAAAGCATATTAGCAAGTTCATCGTTTTGATAATAGTGCATTTTTACATACAAATTATGCACAATAAGCACACAAATAATGAACTTTACAGTATTTCAATTTGTGACATACGTACAAACTAGACAACGTTACAGTGCATCAAGTTTGAAGTACGAGTATCTCGTTCGGTTTCGTATACTTGTCAAATCTAATCTTTTTTGTTTCATTGTTTAGTGGCAGCAGCTACTTCATTTTAAATGTTTTAATATTCATATGTAATTCAAGAAAACGAATGAAAACTTTTTGTATATATTTGAAAAAATGTTTAGAACAAATTTTGTAGTAGATTGTATATTTTATAAATCATAATAATAATTTTAAAAATCGATGGAGTGGTTATCAAAATATTTTGTTTTGAAATTTTTAATCGGTTGCCATTTTGTTATTTGAAACAATAAAAAATAATTGTAAATACAAATGTTTTAGGTTATAGCGATTTTTGGAAAAACAAAAGAACTCCAATAACTCCGAACGGGAGCACCAAATCACAAATTGGAACTAAGAAAAGTTTTTTTTTTTGTGGCCGGGAGGTGGAAAATCTTTTAAAGACTGAGTGTGGGAGTCCCCAGAACTATACTGGTATACCCACTAAAAACCACCTCCCCAAGTCGACCCTGACACCCCGCGGAACCGCCGACTGGCATTACTTCACGGGGTGTAGGGTGTCGTCTGTGTCGGTGATGTGTGCGTGTGTAATGAGTGTGTGTGTGTGTGTGTGTGTGTATGTGTGCGCCACCCCGCGGAACCGCTATCAGGCATAACATCACGGGGTGTCTGTGTTGTTGTGTGTGTGTGTGTGTGTGTGTGTGTGAGATGTGCATGTGTGTGCAATGAACGCCTCAGGTACGTGGGGTCGCTACTCCCAAATGGCTGTGCACGTCAACCACCCCTGCGGGAAAGAAAAGTTATTTATTTTAACGAGTTCTAACTGCCTTTTTTGGGTAACCGACTTAGTATTAACACACAGTATACACTTTTAAATATAAACATCAATCTGAACCAGTTTATTGAAAATAGTTTTAGTAAACTTGTTAAATTCTTTGATTTCTTTTACAAGCGGCGGGCGGTAAGGTATTATAGAATTTTATACAAGAGTAAAGCTTGTAATTTATGTTATGGGAAGCGTAAATCTTTCTTGTATCTCGAAGCAGACCTTTTACTGTTTCGTACAAAAATTTTCTGTTTTTGTAATAAAATCAATTATGCCATAACGCATTTTTGCAAAAAACATTGAACGGTGTACTTTTAGTGCGATACCCGGGTATTTCTTCGGATACAATACTTAGGCAATAACAACTACAACTTTTTTTTGGTATCCTGCAACCTGATCTTTCTAAGTTTGTCTTTCGTTTAGAATTAAACCAAGGAACCTAACAGAGTTCTTGTATCCTATTATTCATACTAATTTCTTGGAAATTATAGGTCTGCCTTTCAGTTGGAAATAAAATATATGTTGTCTTATTTTGGTTTAGTACTAGTTTATTATTAACGCACCATTTTCTTAGCTGTTCCGTGGTGTCTGATTATTCTGGCTTTAATTGATTTGCGGTTTCGACAGTAATCAGCAGGTTTATGTCATCCGTATACACAGTTAAATAATGTTTTTTAATAAGAGGTAGTTCGAAAATATGGTTTACGAAAATAACAAATAGTTGCGACCTTAAGATACTTCCCTCTATTACCCCTTTTTGATCGTTATCGTGTCTGATTTTTTATTATTAGCAGCTACAGCTACCTCAACAATTTGTTGTGGGTTCTGCAATTTAGAACGGAACCGATGGTTTGCCATCACTCTAATTACATAACTATTAAGAGTTTTAAGTAAAATATTATGGTCAAGACAGTCGAAGTCATACGAAAAGTCATGCTATTGCTTTAATGTATTAAAATGCAGCAGTATCAATGTAGCAGAGAAAGTATTAATTTAATCAATACTTTTGTTTTTGCAGCATCCGTGCTGATTATGATTTATTAATTTACTCTTAATGAAAAAATCTTGTGCTGTACAAAACCACTACTATTAAGTTTATATTCTTTGAGCACACTTTGAATTTGCGCTCCACGCCCACACATTTAAAAGTTTCTTCTTATACCGTTTCATTTAAGAACTGGTTTCGATAACACATTTGATTCGACTTGGCACCTGCATGTTCCTTTTGTTTTCTACAAAATGCGAAGGTTAATTTGAATCCTTGTAAGTCAATAAATTATATATTATCATTTTGTCAATGCTCAGTTATGCAAATGATTTTAATATTAATTTCAGTTTGTGTTAAGTGGTTGAATTGCTTTATTTCCGACCACAAGGATTGTATGTTATGATGTAGAATTTTAACACAACTTTTGCTTATATGTTGCGTTGGCATTTCAACTCCTGCTGAAAAATTTCATTTTAATTATTAACAGTTCCGTCGTCGGTATTCGACGCTGGTTGTTTTTTTACGAGGGAAGTTAAATCTATCCACTTATGTTTCTGTTGGCCCGAAATCGAGTGAGGTGGACGTATCGATTAGGCTATACGGTATACCCAGTTTGAAAGGCTTTTCCCATTGTTGTCGTTTGAAGAGTAAGTTTCTCATATGAGTAATCGTGTTCTTCTACTTCTTTTAAGCAGAATAATATATCGTTTTCAGTGGCATATTCACTTATATTATCAATGAAAAGCCAGATTTTTCTTTCCGTCACTTTTAATTTAGACAAGATAGAAGATTGAGAGTTACCAGTAGCTATTTTTTCGAATTTATGCACTCTCCTTGAGAAAATATATTTTTCTGTCTCCTGTCGAACGCAGGTATGATTCGGTTTGGAGTAACTTTTACCCCTTTCGTAACATCTTGAATGGAAAATGGCCCCACACACACTACATTGCACCTTCATATGCGTCACAACCCGTTTGTACTAAAATCAAATGAACCGCCTGAGTCGGCCATTATAATGACATATTTGTTTTATTTCCATATATATTTGTCTTTCCATTTGCTGCTTAAATCTAAATCGATATAGCAAAACAATATTAAATTTAAATTAAACACCAAAACTTGAGTAGATGTAAATATTAACCCAAGTTCATTGACCTTACTACATGCATGTTGTAATTATTCGTTTACTAAACGTGTTAAATGGTATTAATTACTTGGTTTTTAAGAAGTAATTTGACTTTGACTACTATTTTAATCGCCTTAACCCCGTTAATATAACATAAATATTTAAATATAATAATATTCCGTACGAATGTTTTATATCTGATTAAATTGAAACGTAATGTAACGTTTTTGCACGTTATACGGGTGTGTAAATAATTGCAAATGATTTATTGAAGTCAATTAATATCACCAGCACGTATTTATATCTGACATTTCTATCTGACACTTATATCTGCCACTTGTTTTTTTTTTATTTCGCTCCAGTCGGCCCGTCCATGACGCATCCCCTCTCTCCGCGCGTTTCGCGACACTGCCCCCTCCCTAGGCATGTTTCGTCCCGAAATGAGTCGTCCGGCACCTTATGACGATACCTGCACTGGGACCCCTTTGTACATTTTGACGTTCGAAAGAAATAGCAGTCTATGGGCTTTTCATGTCGTATACCACTGGAATTATAACAGGATACCAAAATCTCGATCCCAGAATTGGCAAAAAGGACTTCCACCATGCTTCTGATTGTTCTCCAATCCAATTGGTCCAACCCACAAGCTAGTTTCGGTATTGCCAATTTCTTGATACTCTCACGTAGAAGTGAATCCCTCAACTCATTTAATGATAGCCATACATCCCTGTAGGTTGGCTTCTGATGAGAGTACTTCTTCGTTACCAGATAGTAAATGATCCTTTTCGGTAGGTGGCTACTAACATCTAGGTGGACTATGCTTCCGACTTTAGGACATTGAGTGCGTAGTTCCTCCAACCTTCCAAATTTCTTCCTGAAGACGCTAGCAATTCCTCGTAACATCTTCAAATCCTGGGCCACACAATGGGCAAGACAATAGTCCGAAGGTACTTGGAATAGATCTCGTTGTTCTTCTCTCGTTACATCAAAACGACTCTTACGTCCATCAGAGTGCTGAACCATAAAGTCTTCAAATGCTTTCTCGTCGCTTTGTTCAACCTCCGCACGAATCGCTGCGCCATCTTCTTCGCCAACATAAGGGGTCAGACGATTGAAATGGACAACTCTTGGTTTTCCTCGGGGTGGTTTCTGAATCCTGTATACGATGTCGTTGATTTTCTCTATTATCTGGTATGGTCCATCCCATGATGTTTGCAATTTTGGGGAGAGACCTTGGCGTCTTTGTGGGTTAAATAACCACACCATATCTTCATCTTTATAACCACTGTGATCCGTTTTTAGGTCATAATTCTCTTTCATTCGGTCGCTAGCACGTTGGATGTTGGATCGCACATGATTATGGCTTTCATCCATTTTTCGTCTCAGGTCGCTCACATAGTCTTCCCCTGCCAAATCTTCTCCCGGAGGGCAACCGAATTTTATATCACATGGAAGTCGTAGTTCTCGACCCATGACGATGCTCGCTGGAGTCTGCCCGGTTGTTTCGTGTACTGCCGATCGATACGCCAGCAAGAAAAGATGGAGATATTGGTCCCAGTCTCTTTGATGGTCAGAGACTACTTTTGACAAATAGCGATTGATGGTCCTATTCATTCGTTCCACCATACCATCTGCTTGTGGATGCAGAGCTGTTGTCCTTGTCTTATGAATCTTAAGGATTTTGCATACCTCTTGAAAAAGATTTGATTCGAAATTTCTTCCTTAGTCAGAATGTAGTTCTAAGGGAACGCCGAAACGACATATCCACTCCTTAATTAGTACTTCCGCTATTGTTGAAGCCTCTTTGGTAACGCATAGGCATCCACCCATTTACTGAAGTAATCCATTACCACCACGATGTATTTATTTCCTTGGTGAGACTCGGGTAATGGCCCAGCGACATCAATTGCGATTCGCTCAAAAGGACTACCAACGTTATACTGACGCATAGGTGCTTTCCTTCGTCGTTGTGGACCGTTACTTGCTGCAGAAATCACACATTTCTTGCACCATTCCCTGACGTCTACCTTACAGTTCACCCAGTAGAATCTCTCCCGAAGTTTGTTTAAAGTCTTTGCCATGCCCAGGTGTCCACCGGAAGATCCACTATGAATCCCTTTCATCACTTCAGGTATTCTACTCTTTGGAATTATAATCTGCCTTCGTTCTTCGTGGCCTTCTGAATCTTTGAATATGCGTTTAAGCAATCCCTTGTCCAGTACAATAGAATCCCACTGAGCCCAGTATGACTTCAATTCAGGCGAATAATTGGAGGCTTCATCCCATGTTGACCTGGTTCCACTTTCCTTCCATGTCATCAGGGGCTTTAGACCAAGGTCGTCGTCTTGGTCCTGCCGGATTTCTTTTAAATTCCAGTCATCGCTTTCTACAGCTGTTCGGAGTACTTGACTTTTCTTTGATTCTGCGTTGTTACAGTGCTTGCAATTTTCTGGGCATGGCCTTCGCGACAAAGCATCTGCATTCCTGTGGATCGCTCCAGCTCTGTGTTCAGTGTCAAAGTCAAACTCCTGAAGTCTTTCCAACCATCTTGCGACTTGTCCTTCCAGATTCTTGAACTGAAGAAGCCATTTAAGAGCAGCATGATCGGTTCTAAATAAGAATTTTCTTCCATATAAATATTTATAGAAATGTTCTACTGATTTGACTACTGCAAGCAACTCTTTCCTCGTTACGTAGTAGTTCCGCTCCGGCTTGGATAAAGTCTTGCTAAAATAGCTGATCACTTTTTCCTGTCCATCCTGTATTTGTGATAAAACAGCTCCAATTCCTACATTGCTTGCATCGGTATCCAACAAGAACCTTCCCTCTGACAATGGATAACTTAGAACTGGTGCGCTGGTAAGTGCGTTTTTCAGTTTTTGGAACGCCTCCTGACATTCCCCGTTCCAGAAGAACTGTTGTTTTCCTTCAGTGAGGCGGGTTAATGGTTTAGCGATGTCCCGCAACGTAACGACGGTAATACGTGCATAATCCAAGAAAACTCCGGAGTTAGTGTAAATTCTTTGGAACTGGCCATTTCCTCACCGTTGAGATCTTTTGGCCGTCAACTGCAATACCTTGGCTTGAAACAATGTGTCCTAGGTACTGCAACTCTTTCTTGAAAAGGTGACACTTCTTCGGGCTGAGTTTCAGTCCAGAATCCCTTAATCGTCGGAACACCTCTTCTAAGTTCTTCATGTGGTCTTCGAAGGATTTTCCCATTACGATTATATCATCGAGGTAAACCAAACATGTTTTCCAAGATAGTCCTGTTAGTACCGTCTCCATTAGTCTCTCGAACGTCGCGGTGCATTACATAGTCCAAATGGCATAACATTGAATTGCCATAATCCATTGCCTACTGTAAATGCTGTTCTTTCTCTGTCCTCGGGAGCTACTTCAACTTGCCAATATCCGCTTTTAAGATCCAGTGTGAAGAAAATAGTAGATCCAGCCAAGGTATCCAATGTGTCGTCAATTCGGGGTAGAGGATAACTGTCCTTTTTGGTCACATTATTTAGTTGATGATAGTCAACACAGAAGCGAGTTGATCCGTCCTTCTTCTTTACCAATACCACTGGCGAGGCCCACGGACTACTAGATGGTTCTATAATGCCCTCGCTCCCCATGTCCTGCATAATCCTATCAGCTTCCTCCCGCTTCGCCAGTGGCAGTCTTCTGGCTGTCTGCCTAATCGGTCGAGAATTTTCGGTATTAATTTTATATTGAACGATATTGGTTCTTCCTTTTTGTCCAATATCAAATACGTCCTGGTATTCCATGATCAACTTTTTTACTTTTTCTCTTTTAGTTGAATTACAATCTTGGGTCGAAAGGGAAATCAACTTTTCTAGTTCCGGGTAACTCTTTTCATTGTTTTTATTCTCTGCTGTGGTTTTCCGCAATATCGATTAAGCAGCAGAACAACGTCCTAGCAGCACTCCCTTCCTCAAATGAACAGAGTAGTAGTTAGTATTCATTATTCTAATTAATACATTGTTATCGGTGCAAACGAGTGTTTTTCCTATTGCTACTCCTCGTCCCAGTTTATCGTCATCAACGATAGGTTCAAAGATCATAATGTTTTTGTGATGGGATGCTTCTTCCAATTGGCCCTCAATAATTACTTCACTTCTCTCCGGAACTGATATTTCCGTTGTCTAAAGAAATTATTAAAAGAAGTTTGGCCATCAAAATTAGGTGGTTTCATTTTTATCGAGTGGACAGGATAATTATTTATGGCATTTAATTCAATTCCTCCGAAATTTCTTTTTATTATCGTTAATTTTTCTTCCAAGTTTCTAGAAATTTCCAACATTTTCTCTGTCATTTTATCGGAATTTTGTCTCAATTGCTCCATAATTGATGCTGTGTCGCCTCCGATATCAAACAAAAATGTGTCTGGATCATGGCCTTCTTCTTGTAGCGCTTCATTAAGTCTCTGTTGTAACACACTCTTCTTGCCGCTCGTATCCAAATCCCGTTCTTCCAGTTGCACTTTTAATTCAGACACTTTTAGGTCCGTTATTGTAACGGCCTTTGCCATATTGTTTGCAATTTTTCACACCCCACACCTGACACCAATGTAACGTTTTTGCACGTTATACGGGTGTGTAAATAATTGCAAATGATTTATTGAAGTCAATTAATATTACCAGCACGTATTTATATCTGACATTTATATCTGCCACTTGTTTTTTTTTTATTTCGCTCCAGTCTCCCCACGCGTCTCGCGACAGTAATATATCTTATATAATTTCTATTTATTGATATAATGCACAATGCGTGTGAACATTTATTTAAAATGATAATATATGATGGTTATTTAAATATATTTTAATCACTAAAAATGTTTTAAAAAAACTATTTGAATTTCTTATGTAATGGTTGTTAATTCTTACATTAGGATTTCAGGTTTATTATCTTGTAATGATGCATAAGGATAAATTGGTATTTGTTTACAACAGAATTTATTTGTATTGAGTTTTGAATAGAATAATATATAATTTAATCAGTAGTTTGTTACTAGCTTAAAGTGATTAAACTTTATTAGCTAGTAAACCAACAGTTTACTTTAAGCAAACTGGCTTTAATTAAGGTAACGCCGCAGACCAGACTAAAAGGGGCCATAGTATATGAAATCAAGTTATGCTTGTGTTTATTGCTGTACCCAGGAATGCATGTTTGAAGTTTTATAAAATATTGGCGGAAGTCTATTGCATATTTTGTTTAATTGGAAAATTAATAATCTTTTGTTATCATTAAAAATAGTACCCTGGTGCAGAAGGATTATCTAATAATAATAAAATATCTTCGATAGACATATTATATATTATATAGATGTTTATTGGAAATGTATTGTTTTTCTTTTTAAAGCAATATATATATATATATATATATATATATATATATATATATATATATATATATATATAATATTATAATAAAATCGCAAATATTATAAAAACATTTTATATATAATTATTGTTATACACAAATTGAAACCTAACATAAACTTATTTAAAGTTATTTGTCAAAAATATAACAAATAATTATAATTATTTTAAAATAGTCAACATTGAGAGAATAATACTATTTGAGATGCTAAAATATTTGATGTCTTACACTATTATTATTATACAATACATGTTTCCTTTTCATGCTAGAACTCTAATTATATATAACTATTATACATTATCTGATTTAATTAATAAAATAGACATGAGCATTTAAATTTAATATTTAAAAAACTATTTAAAATTGTACTAAAAATAATTGATTATGTTATTATTAAAGCTTAAATAGTTATTTGAAGCTTTTCTTGCATTTAAATGCAATTTCCCGATAATATGCAAGAAAGTAAGATTCCTTTTATATAAACATTAAATATATTAATTTTATTAATGTTTTATTATAATAAAATTATTCATTACATTACATAATATCAATATTAATTTGCATTAATTACTTTAAAAAGAAAATCATTGTTCAGTTAGTAGTGTTAATTAGGCTACACTACACCGTCGGATCGCATGAAATGTAATACACATTGAACACGACTCAATGATTTGCATAGAATCTGTTCTTGGGGATAGGCGGGTGGATGATAAAGCTGAATCTACACAAGTTTCCAATTACGTAACACCAGTATCAGCCCCATATAAGGATAATCAACTTAAATATGACTAGCCTTAGATTTAGGTTTGAGGCGCATTACCGCGCACTTTCTTCTAAATCCTTTAAGGATTATTGATGCTTCGTTTCTAAATCCGATTATTTTCCCCGCACGCACATTTCCTTTTCGCGCTCCTTTTCAGTTTTTAATATATTTCAAGATTACACGCTATAATCTGACATACAAAAATACTTTCTTTATATAATACATAAAACGTAGTTTTCATGTGGTAACCATGATATGTATAGTTATTTAATTGTATCGAATATATATTTCGATTGATACAAAATTAATAAATGTATTTTATATGTTTTATTTTTTTATTTTCAGGGATATGTTGCAGTAGAAGCTTAACGAACTTGAGACTGACTGTGCCGAGAGCGGTTCGGGTTGGACATTCGGTAACGTTAGAGTGCGATTATGACCTGGAAGAGGCTCCTCTTTATTCGGTCAAATGGTATAGAAATTCCGACGAATTTTATAGATACGTACCGAAGGAAGCACCGCCGACGAGAGTTTTTCCATTACCTGGATTACACGTCGATGTAAGTTTTTTGTGTATGTTGTTGCGTTATGTTTATGTCCATTCTCTCCGTGCGGAAAGCTAGAGAATGTTTTTGATTGTTTGCTGGAACAAATAGACTTAAAAGGTTTCTGGTGTTCACTGAATATTTGCCGCAGTTTTAACCAAGTAAATAATACAAGTATGATGGAACCGTCGTGGTGTTATTAATAGCATCTATTTTTTAAACAAATTGTTTTACAAATATAACCAATACAATATATTATATCAAAACTAAATAAAGAATTTACTAACATATACTTCCAAGAAATAAAAAAAAATGTTCTAAATTCTTAAATTCATTACTCTAGGAAAACTATAACTATATGTATGCATGCCTTTGATGTAAAATATACGAATATAAACCGAACATATTCTGGTCCTTGATTCAAATACATAGTATCTCCTCTTATTTACAAGATAAATATGGTTAAAAATTCGATCACACTTATGTTAGTGTCGGTTTATTATCAGGTCAGGTAAATTACCCGATTTCTGCAAAAGTAAACATATTTAATGAATGAAAATAGATTATTGTGATTATAAATATATAGTTTTACTATTCTGTTCTTTTTCCGTAAAATATGTGGTCGTTAGAATATTATTGCAAGATTTCTGTGTATAAGACATTTTAACCTATAAATGTAACCTACTTGTACAATCCTCATTTTAACTCCCAAAGAAATCTAGAAATATTTTTCCGAAAAAATACAGTAAACTTTTCGATTAACTCCATTCATGTTACATCATTTCATTGAATATTAACGAGGTAGTGAACACCACTAGAAAGAAAACTAATTTGATCCGTTATATCGCAAATGCTTAATTTTGCTTCATACTAGAATTCCTATATTTGTACTAAGAATATTTGATAAATACACAGAAATTTATATAAATATAATTTAAACAAGTCTTTTTATAATATGCAGCTCTTAATTAAGAATGTTTGTAATCCATATCAAAATACACTAGACACTCTAATTCAATTACAGGAGCCCGATATCTAAAGCAGGGATATAAGCCATCATTTAAATGCACTTTCCATTGATTAAATTATTTCTAACGCTACGTCAGTTGAAGCTTCTTAGTTATTGAATAATCACAGCCTCACGAAACGTTCACACACACCTTCTGTGTATGCCTTAACGGTTTAACCAGTGACCAAATATACAAAATACGACTGTCGGCGACTGCACAGATAAAACTCAGTGCTTGTACACTTAGCGACCATTTCATACGCATACCCGACTTACTCCTTGCGGTCATATTATTTGAAAAAGAGGATCACAGTCTATCAGGTGCCTTAATCGTTCTTTATATTTCATTTAAGGAATTCTGAATGTAAAAATTCAGTCCACTAATCATACCTACCATAGGCGGCGTTAACATAAAATTATTTATCCTCCATTAGCATATAATTGTACATATCAGAAGTTAAAAACACGTATACTTTAGACAGACAAGTACTATTAAAAAGAAACTGAGAGACCATTTAGCAGCTCATATAATGCCGATTTCTATTCCTCATTCTCAGGCAACCGTGTGTTTATTGTTATTTTGGAACTTGCTGCTCTCCAATTTTATTTCACCTTCGTTATTGAACGCATAGACACAGACAATTCATATATTAACAATTAATAGTTTTAAAAGAATATAATACAAAATTATCTTGAAAATTTCTTGCTGAAATTAGCATCCAATTAAATCGCATAATTCTGAGTCACGTTTGCAAAAATAACCAATCAGCATAAACTTTAACTGAAAACACCTTAAGGGAACTTATCAGATATAATGTCCCAAGGGCAATGATAATCTGCGATAATTTTGACTACCCGAAAGTGTGTTGCTTAGTAATTGCCCGACGCCGTCAGGCGGAGGGAAATTACTTAAAGCAACACACTTGAGGGAACTAGTCAAAATTATCGTGTACTTATATTTGCCCGAGGTGCATTCGATAAGATAAGTTCTTGAATAACTTAGAAAATATTAAAAGTTATTTATTATATATACAATTTTTGAAACAACAATGATTAAGCGTGTAAGTTGGTATCTCTGGCGTATAGCTCCGTCTTTTGTCATAATTTGGCGGTTATGATTTAATTCGTATTTCCTAACCTCACAAAAGTGCTCGAACGGCCTCCGTAAGTATTCACTTTTAACCGTGTTTTCTAGTGTCGTTTTTTCTATTAACTAGTTGGTTCATCACATTCTATACCGAAGCGTGATTCGGACGGACCTGATTATAAATTGACAGATCGATTGTATTTTTTAACTCAAGGGCAACTACGAATATGGTATAAATGTCAACTTGACAGCCGAATATTGATAAATACATATAATTTAATAAGTTTTTGAAAACATGTTGCTTAGTAACAACCCAACGCCGTGGGCGGAGAATTGTTACTAAAAAGCAACGTGTTTATTTCGTATTATCAATGTCCTTTGGGATATTGCAACTGATAATAAATCTTGTGTAAACTACAATTATCTTAAAAATAATCTTACACATATTTGCATGCTTATGGAAACCAAACGCCAATCTTCCCTTACTTTTCAAAACTGCTAGAAGTGCTAGAAGTCAATAGCGGCATCTTATCAATTTGCTTCAATTGATAGAGATAGAGTCCCCTGAAAATTAATCACACTCTTAACGAATGTCTGCACCTAACGCTTTTATTACCTTAACCAATTGAAGACTAGTTATTAATCAAATCACCCCTATCATCATAGGCGATTTCAATATTTAAAAATCAAAATCGTTGAATAACTCCATTTTTATCTATATAAATTTTGTCTATGTATTTTATGAATAACTTTCAAACCACCATCCTTAGTGTATTTCTACCTATATAAATGCAACTTGTTATGATTTATCAGAATTTAAAAGTCAAAATCTTAAACTCTTATCATACTTCGTTTCCAGAAGCTCTCGCATTACTTCTAGAATCCAGTCAATTCCTGTAAGAATTCAATAACACTGCTTCGCAAACAAAATCATTCTTTACAGATAAATAATTCATGCATTAAATATCCGGATATAAACAGGGTTTAAAACTATCAATTGAAAAACTGTGAAATTGATGTAAAATAAATTATATTTGTGACTAATTATAATTTCTTACAAACTAACTACTTAATATCCTAAAACCTAAGTATTCCAAGGTGGTAGTTTATTATCCCGGGTTGGCCTTAACACATCCTTAAAATATGTACCATATTTTCATTAAACAAACATTTTCTATTCAATCATGCTGCCGTGCACCTTAATGTATCGCGTTTTGGTGTATGACAGTTTTGTGAGGAGCGGCCAATCAGTCATGGAAGTAATAAGGGCTGTTGCAATAGGCGAGTTCCAGATTTCTGGATCAAGGAACATAAACAAGCCGTATTAAATAACAAAATTTCTATTGGGCTGTCACAACATTGCATTGAGTGCAATCATTTTTTCAATGACACAGATTTTCGAATTTTGTATTCGGGTAATAAGGGACGTGATTTAAATCTTCGGGAGGGTCTAGAGATCAAAAAGCAATAAAATGCGAAAAACGCACTAAATAACATCGAAGAAATCTGGAATTCGCCCATTGCAACAGCCCTTATTACCTAGAATAAAAATGTCACAATTTTATATATAAATTTGTAAACTTTCTAAATATTGTACATATCTCCTTGAGAACGACCGACGGTCGAAACTAGTCGGAGAAATATAAAAATACAATTATGTTTTAATAATTAAGATGCATTGGGCTGAGTCTTAAATCATTTCTATCCGACCAATAGAAGCCTACACTTGTATTTTCAACCAACTATCTTCAGTCTAATCATATAACTCAAATACCATTTGACAGAAGACACTTCACTTGTCATTAAAAAAGTAAGTGAAACTATACAATAGAACGTCACTGATTTGCCAAGTTCCTTTTCTGTATTTTAAATGTTAAAGATACGCTACGTCCAGGAAGGTCAATTGAAACGCAATAATGCATCATTTCTCAGCCGTATTGTTACTGGCTAAGAGAAATGGTTAGTTTATGATAACTAGAGAGCGGATAGAAAAGCTTAAAATATGTGAAAAAAGGCACTTAAAAGGCACAAAATTTAGAGGAAAAAAGCATTAAAAAGGCACAAAAACAGGAAAAAAGCATAAAAACACGAAAAAGGCACTAAAGAAAACTATATTTTCTTAATATGTTACAGGTTTATCAACATATTTTACATAGAATTTCTGCTTAAAACTAAAATAAACATACTTTCTTTACGTAATATATAATATTATGTAAGTATTTAAAAATTAAATTGTAATTTTGTATACATTTCAAAATAACTAAAATCTATTCATGAAAAAAGTAGATCATTAATTGTTGTTCTAGGGGTTTAATTGTCAAAATTATTACTTCTGACGCTCAATAAATTTTTGAAAGTGGAAAAGCTTCTCTTTATTTTAAATTATAGCTGGATCCATTTGAAAATTGCCATTCAAAATAAAGTTTAATTTATTTAATATTAAAAATCCTTCATTTTCACCAAATACTTCTTTCGATCTTATTTTAATTTCTTGGCCAATGCGTCCAGGTATTTTCTAAAATGAATCTGCTTTTATAAAGATTTGATTGTGTTGCTCACAAAATTTAAACGCGATTTTATGTAACTAAATTGTTTTGAAGGAAGCTCTTGCTTCTTAAGAACTGTTTGACAGTTATTAACTGATTTGCTTGTCCTTTCGGGAAAGTTGTATATAACCTTATTAAATTCTTCAAAATTGTTCGCATAGTACATCGTAGCATATAGCCAAATTCCCCATTTTGTTAGCACTGGTTTATGGGGCAGTGAAATATCAGGTAATGACTCCTTGAATAATTGCACTCACAGAAGAATATAAGAACTATTTTTCCATATTTAATTAAATCTACAAATGGAAATTTCATTCTTACAGTTTCAGAAATTCGTTTCTATCCATGTGCTAAACTTGTACAATGCACAAAATGCATTATTAGTAAAATTTTGTAACTTGGTATTGTCTACGGCAAAAATAAGCTTGTCAGTCCATCATTTATGAATTTTGCTATAATGTTATTATCAGTTTTCTTCAATTCTTTTGTATATATCAAAATACTATTGGTCGAATGTCTTCATGTTAAACTAAATTAAACAACCGTCTGTGGTTTCATCATCACATATAATTTATTGTTAATAATATCTTTAATTTTTTGTATGGTTTCATTACGCAAGAGCTACATATTTTTTTCTCAGGAATGCGCATTTTACATTATTTTCCCAAGAATGATTTAAATGCATTATTTTGTAATTTTCTTAAAGGGATATTCGAATGTAAAAGTATTTTGCATAAATGTAAATTTAATTTAAATTGTCCATCGTTTGTTGAAGATGATGCTAAAGATTGTGAAATTGTGCTGTTTTTTTAGTTCAGCTTTGAACTTTTTCAAACGTTCTTGATGTAGTGTTGTTATAACAGTTTTTACATACAAGTCTTGGCTAGTTAGGATGCAGTTGGGAACTAAAATAAAACTTACTATTTTTAAACATGCCTTACAAAATAATGTATAATTTTCACTTGTTAATTCTGGATAGTCTCTAATTCATTCTTGTATTGTGGTTTTCACCTTTTGCATTATGGGTTAAATATACATGTGAATTATATAATATAATTTATCTGTGATTCCGCAGGTTAATACGCATATAATAATTTTTGATAAATAAGCAAAGTTTTTGGAATGTCAATTCAATAGTTTATGAATGCGAGTTTGAATATGAAAATTAACGAAAACGGTAAATATGCGCCAGTTGTCCCATCCGTATTTTTGCTGAGAGTAGAAAATTGATAGGGTTGCAGAACACCTGATTATTATCTAACACTTAAATTTGTTTACATTTAATACTTACTGGGGCCCCTGTTGGGCCTAGTTTAGCGACGTTTACATCCGGAATATCATAGGTGTGATTCCTATGAAGCGTTCGTCTGTATTATCTGAATAATGAGACGGTCTATAAATGAATCCATTGTAAATTGGTAATTTGTATTTATTAATAATAAAATTCATTATAATTATTGTATCATATTATGAAGATTTTAAACAATTATGTTGTCAAAAGACACGAAGAAAATATGTAATACAAATATAATCTATAAATGATGGGATACAGATTTTTATGAAAATTCTCTATATTAGCACATTAATTTAATATCAGCGTGAAATTTGTATTAAATGTTTTTTAAATGTTTAAGAAAATGCTCCAAATAAGCATCAGAATCTAAAAAAGCATGAAAATAAGCACAAAAAGTCAAAAGAAGCAAAAAAGCAAACAAAACTTAGCGCTAAGTAATCATATTCTTCAAGATTCGTATAGATATTAAGAAATTTTTTCGATGCTATTAATATTATGGATAAGCATAATGCTAGAAATCCGCTCTCTAATGATAACGCTGTGCAAGAATGATTATGGCGCACGCCCGGTGAACAATCAGCAACCACTTCGAAAGCAAATATCCATCAAACGTAGGTTATGACCTCAATTTGGTGTGACTATAATCAGTATTATTACTTATTTTAACAGAAACAAAATATTATTACTCAATTACAAACAAGTGTTATATATTGTACCTAAATTAGATGAAAAGTAATCTGAAGGAAGAAATGGGGTAAACTCTCTACATAAAACTTATTTATATAGTATTAGTCGTACTAATTAGCCACGACACTAAATGTAGCTTATCCATATGTATCTAATTTAATACCGGAGAGTAGATGTAATCTTAACTATATTTTGTTCATTTATTTAAATAAAACTATCTCAGTTAAAGATAAGAAAATGGAACATCGATACACCGATGATATATATCTATCGAAAATGGTCTGTCGTAATTGCTGACAAAGAAGTGACATTTTAATCCGTATGCACTCAAACAGGAACATTTAGCAAAACGCGTAAACAACAACCTAATATATGAAAAATTTATACATCAAAACAAAATGATTTTTATATAAAATAAAGTAAAAGAGGAAAGGAACAGAAATATATAAGTATATCATTAAAATATTTAACAATTTTAGTGATCTACAAAATTATTCAAAACCATTGAAACAACAGTGTTATTTTGTAAAAAGTTAAAAAAATTTAAATTATTCTATAATTGAAAATAGATATTGTAAGCAATATTATTTTTTTTATTCATATTTAATGAAAGATCAAAATCGAATAAACATGATTAAAAACATAAATTGTATTGTTACAAACGTTTTTAATAAAGAGAGCGCGTATTTATAAAAGAAACATGTTTATTCAAAAACAGGGAAATGAACAAGCACAACGTAAACATTCATTTACCGAGTGATTAATTTTCGCGAAATTTGCTAAACCGAATTTAACGGAGAAATATAATACCAATGTTAACCACATTCGGTATTTGGGCTATGGAAGGGTCGTATTTAAAAGAAATTATTAATTTTAATATTAATAGGGATGTATGTTAGAACTTTGATTTATATAACTATTTTAATTTTCGTTAAGCTTTCAATTAATAAGTTATGTACAAACTCTTACTCCAAAACGGAGTAGTCTTAAGCATGTATAATATTGACACGATTTCTTAAGGTTTCGGTACATTAAAAGTTATTTTTTACAAATGAACACAATTTTTAGTTTGGAATTTTGTTTAATTTGTGATTCTTTAAACGTGTTGTTTTTTATTCATTCTATGAATTTACTTTAGAGTAAACATCGCAATTTTGATTACGATATAGAAACCAAATGCCTTTTACCCTAACCTAAAAGGTTGATATACTTATGCAGTTTACTGACAATATTTATAAGTGCTTGTAATAATTTTACTTTCTCTGTATGAATACCGGAAAAGTATTGTAAGCGGTATTTAATCGTATATATAGAGCGCTATCACTAAATACCGTTTTTTGAACACTCTTATACAAGACTCTTTCATGTTTCATATTATATAGTAATCCAACAGCTTTTATTATGGGTATTGAAAACCATGTCACATTCAATGAATCAAATTTATTGAAATAATTTTAAATTTCCGCAGAGACAAGGTTAGTAATATTCAACATATTCTGAAAATTTGCATTTCTGAAAATAATATTATTATCATCCACATAACTAAGTCCCTTTAGAAACCTCTATTATATCTGATTCAATAAGATGATGTTTCTTCTTTCGGTCGAAAGGAAAAGGCATATACTTCTGCTTTCTACCGCATAAACATGACTTAATTAAATTGAGATTAACCCCTCTTTTTTCATTTGTGCAATTTATTAAGTAATATGTCATGATCTATGCAGTCAAAAATCTGAAAATAAAAGAATGTGGCTTATCCAAGGCATTGGCTACAAATTCTAAAAGTTCCACCATTGCTGTGGTTGTGGATTTGGTTTTCAATTATCTATGCTGCGAACTATAGAATATGTCATGTTTATTGAAGAAAACAATGATACGATTTTTAATATTTTTCTGATATCTTTGAAAAATGTGTTAACAAACTAATAGGTTTATAATTTTTTAATTGACTTGGATCTCCATTATAAACAAGATATTAGAAACGGGTATATTTGACTAAAATATTCAATCATACGACCTATACAAATGTCGTAATCATTAGGGTGTTTGGATTGAAGCTGATCACATTAAAAGTTCTTAATATGTATTGTTGTTTGTTAAATACTCAGCAGTAGATTTATCCGTAATTTCGGGGTTTAATCTATAGACGTGTATAGGTATAGACTCATTATTAAACTCCTCTGATCATATAATCAGGATAACGTTCTCGACATCCATGCATATCCTGTGAATCTGACTGAGCTGTCCTCCTGTTGTGGATTCACGTAAAATTCAACTTTTATTTCAAAACATAGCGAAATACATAGACAACGGCTAAAAATTTCACGTATCAATAATAATAGTTAATTCAGTATATACACACACATGAATATACTCCTAGACTTACATATAAAATAACTTAATTCATTAATGAGCATACTGAAAATTACTTATTACTATATTATAATTGAAAATTGTCTGAATTATATTTTTTTTCAAAAACGCCATACTTCTCTTGCGGACTCTGTATAATTTCTAGGTAAACATATATGTGTGTCTCTATTCGCTGAATATAAAAAACATAATTAATTGTAATTTTCCATTCATTTCAGGTTTGTTATTTTATCATATACCGAAAGTAGATATTTATTTAACAATCTTTTTATTTAACATATTTTTCTTTATAAATATATAACATTAAATGTAATTTTCCAAATAAAAGTAAACATAATAAACACATAAATATTTCATTGATGAGTCTGTTACTTGTCGAAACTCCATATTAACACTTAAAAAAATACTGACGCACTATATGGTTTTTAATATTGTATTATAACAATGTTTTACCATAGAGTTAAAATTCGGTAGATGAAACATAAATATACAGTTGAAAGGCAGTTTTATTATTTTTTCATTATTAAATAAGAAAAAATCAAAAATGTTTTAATAAAAGTTCAACATTTTGATAATCTGAACAACTCTAATTCGGATATATATTTATTAAAAACATATTTTTAAGACAAATATGAAATACAAAAATTTGGAATTTATGGCACATTATATAATGTAAAGAATTTTATTTTACAAATAATTCTTTAGCGTATCACGCAGAAGGTCGAGCTGAAAACAGCCATTCGGGAGCGGAGACTGCCGCGCAATATGAAAATATCATTTTCTCGGAGTTGATTCAATGGTAGTTTTCTTTTATAGGCATCACTTTAGGCTATATAGCACTTTAGTGTAAATTTCACAAATTTAAAATGCATTTTCGCTTTCTTAATATTAAATGCAAAAGCGCGAAATAGCATTTTTATTTTCAGAAGTCTAAGTACAATGAAATGTATAAATAAATGTATAATATAGACATTTTTCGATCCGTCTTTCAGCACGAATTTAATTTAACTGTCTTATTACTGTCCTGATCACTAATACCTAACTATACTGGAGTAATGATGGCTAATGTCATTTCAGTGAACGAAATGAACTAATTAATGATCATTTTGGGGAATTTTAGCTTGAATATTATAAAGAAGTTGCGATGGTTATACATTTGGTTGAAATTTTCTTGGTTATGTGAGGTTTTGGCTAAATGTAAGAGTCTTTTATCAAAACATTCAGATGAATTAAAATTTAAAAAAAAACTATAGGCGTGGTCAATAAACACGTGTAACAAATCATTGTTTCTTCTTTTCAGGAGAAAATAAACGCGAAAGTAATGGATTTTTTACGTTAATGCTGGCTCAATTTAAAATATAGTTGCTGGGCAGAATTTTGTACGATAAATGATGGACGCATCATTTCAAAAATTAATTTAATGTCATCTGCAGTCTAATACTCACTAAAATGCGAAATACGAGTATATGCAGATGAGACTATAAAATTAAAATCATTTATTAATATAACAAACGGATTATCTGTGGATATCAATTGTTAATTATTATTTATATAAATTTTCATTTATATTTATTACAGGATTTAATTTATAAAATATATTTTAACTAATACATTTTAATAGTATTTCCACTAGAAAATTATCGTTTTTTATTGATACATTGAATTTTATAATGGAACGTCTGAATATCTAAAATAATTTTGTTATTTCATGTGGTGAAATTAAAGTTTCATTTCAATAACAATAGTAATTATGTGAATAATACCATATTTTCTAACATAGTTGCTTATTAATTAAACCAGTTAATATAAAAACAATTGATTTTATAACAATTTATCTTCACAAATAAAAAACTTTTTAACTTTGTTTGTATAACACGAACTTTATTTAGTGACTATAGTTTCGACAATTTTAGCTTGTCATTATCAAACTAGAAGTAATTAAACTAACAATTTACAGGTATATATATGCTTAAAAATTAAGGTCTTACAACAGCGTTAAAAAGGGGGGTATATATCAGGTCAACCTGGTCGTTAATTACGGGGGTTTCCGGATTAGCGCGCGCTTTATGAATTTCTAGAGACTCCAGGAGGTCCATCTTACGGCCTTTTTCGGCAAAATGTATAATTGACAGTACATCCTTACCAAAAGTATGATTGTTTTCAATCATATGTCTGGCAAAAGATGACTTATCAATTAAATTAAGCCGAAAAGAACGAAGATGTTCCTTTAGTCTTGTATTGAAATTACGACCAGATTGCCCTATATATATTCCCTTACAATTTTCACAAGTAAGTTTGTATATCCCTGATCTGTGAGTATTCTCTATTGATGTTTTCGGATTAAAAATTATGTTGCGTATTTTCTTCGAAAATCCGCAAACATCCGAAAACATCAATAGAGAATACTCACAGATCAGGGATATACAAACTTACTTGTGAAAATTGTAAGGGAATATATATAGGGCAATCTGGTCGTAATTTCAATACAAGACTAAAGGAACATCTTCGTTCTTTTCGGCTTAATTTAATTGATAAGTCATCTTTTGCCAGACATATGATTGAAAACAATCATACTTTTGGTAAGGATGTACTGTCAATTATACATTTTTCCGAAAAAGGCCGTAAGATGGACCTCCTGGAGTCTCTAGAAATTCATAAAGCGCGCGCTAATCCGGAAACCCCCGTAATTAACGACCAGGTTGACCTGATATATACCCCCCTTTTTAACGCTGTTGTAAGACCTTAATTTTTAAGCATATATATACCTGTAAATTGTTAGTTTAATTACTTCTAGTTTGATAATGACAAGCTAAAATTGTCGAAACAATAGTCACTAAATAAAGTTCGTGTTATACAAACAAAGTTAAAAAAAAATTTATTTGTGAAGAATTATGTATAACGAAGTAGAAGCCTCCACCGTTAACAATTTATCTTGTCTTTGTTACCAATTGGTACCAGAGACCGTTCGTTACCCCGAGACGAATATTAAGATCCCTAATATTAAACAATATAATTGAATTTGGTGGTTTAAATCCTTCATTGTATCAGGTTAATGTTATATTATGAGTGGGTAAAAATATGGTACTTCCTGATAAAGTATTTTATTTTATTTTCTGGACTAATTTCGGTCTGGACAGAAACTAGTCCAGAAAATAAAATAAAATACTTTATCAGGAAGTACCATATTTTTACCCACTCATAATATAATTGAATTTAATGATGTAACTTAATTGTAAACTCAAAATGTGATTTTCGTAGACAATATGTTTCTTTCTCAAAGCTTTATAAAAATAATTATATAAAAAAAATGAACCAACAAAATAGTTTTATAAAAGTGTTTCTGCGCCGCAGTTTTACATTATTACAATGTAAAAACTACCAATTAATAGTTAAAACTACTCCTCGTACTAAAGCACCACCAGGTATTGAATTACGCAACGGTTGTCGTTACATGTCTGAAATGTCTTTCAGCACAATGCGGTGGTAATGGTGTCATCGCTTCCTAACCATATCATGGTATTGATATTTCTATAGGCAGACGCGTGTTTCAAAGTTTCACAGCTCATCCGTACAGCTATGACATAGTATGTAACGACAACTAACAATTATGTAATTCAATACCTGGCAGTGCTATAGTATGAGGAGCAGTTATTTTACTGATAGTTTTCACATTGTAATAATGTAAAACTGCGGTGCAGGAACGCTCAAATGATTAATTAATTGCAATTATTACTTTTTTAAAAGTTTATATTAAATATGAGGGAACCCCATGTATTTGTTGCTCATTGATTACTTCGTTTGTTTCACTTAGAAGAGAGTTTCCAACTGAGTACCACTTAATTTGAAAGGCAGTTTACATGTAGTTTACTAGAAATTTTAGCAAATATTTTGATTTACATTTATTTACTAACCTTCCAAGTTAAAATCTAACAGAATTTTTTAAATATTAATCATAGAGATATGAATATTTTTAGACCTTGTAGAATGGATGATTTAGACCAGGCATGTGCAACTTCATCAAGACCGCGGACCGGAAACAAATTCAACCTAAAATCAGGGGCCGGACTTTTTATTTGAATTTATAAGGAGCGGAGAGATACGTAGTTTGATTTAAGCAAATGATATTATATTTATTACGTTTTAACATTAAAAAAATGTAAAAAATAACAACACATATGTACATGTATGTAGTTATTTATTAGAACTGGCTTTCAGAAAATAGATTAAAATGACCAGTACAAACATATTTAATGGGATGACGTGCCTTCATATTTTTCACCAAATAATCAATATTTGGTGAAATATCGGATGTCTCAACACGCAAATGTGTGTCTGTTAATCTTGTACGTGTTTTTAATTTAACAAACTTCATTCTCCAAAACAGCTGCCCACATTTGTATGTACTTTTCTGAGCCAAAGATGCTAGATTTGGAAATGTACAGGTTGGTAAATATTTTTCATAAAAATCGGTTAACGGCGTGTCTCTAAATATCGCCTTAAGATCAGATTTTTCTTCCAATTGAAAATCCGTAAATATGGTGTTAAATTCAACTCTTAAAAATTGTAACTCGTTTGCAAACGTTTCGAAGTTAGCATGATCTTTATGATTTGCAACAGTGAGAAAATGGTAGGTATTCCCTGTTCGGAGCTGATTTTCCCATTCTTAATTTATTTTGGATAATTTGTGTTCTTTAGCTCTTGTACAGGTTTTTCTTTCATATCAATAAAAAATAAATACATCATCTTTCAAATCATAAAATCGTTTTAACATTTTTGCTTTACTTAACCAGCGCACTTCACAATAAAATGTCTGATCTTCAAATTCAGACTTCAGTTCCTCCAAAAATGGTGGTTAAGTGATTCAATGAAATTTATGCAAGAAACTAGTGTTTTCATTACATGTGTAAATTTGGTCGATTTTGCACTCAAATTTTGTTGATGTAAAATGCAGTGAAAAACATTCAAATCTTCAGTGTCAATATTCTTTCTACATAGTTCCAATTTAATTCTATTGACAACTCCTAAATTAGAACCAACCATAGCTGGAGCACCATCAGTAGAAATTCCACTTAGATTCTCCCATTTAAGCTCAAATTGATCAAAAACTGCTTTTACTTCTTCGAAACTGTTTTCTGCCCGTGTGGTCTCCTTCATAGGTCGAAGAGCTAGCAATTCTTCCATGTAATTAAATTTGATATCAACTCCGCGAATAAAAATAGCTAATTATGCGATATCGGTAGTATCTGTGCTCTTTTCGAGAGCAATTGAAAATGCCTCAAACTTCTGCGACGCACGTAATTTCCACCAAATTGAAACAAAGCGATATTCTACCGCCAAATTGAAGGTTTATGAAAATTATCATAGAGGAAAAGACAATTTTTTTGTGTAGCGATTTTAATATTGAATTGGATGACAATGAGGACAGAAGACATGTTTTTACTATTTTAGAATGTTTTGGTCTGCGTGCAACAATAACTGAATACACAAGGGTGATTGGGGGTTGTAGAAGTTGTTTAGATAATATAATCACCAACTATAGAGGTGAGTATAAATCAGAATTAACAAACATGCATGTTTCTGACCACCTAGGCCAGAAATACATTATGTACCATATTATAAATCGAAATACATGCGAGCGCCAATACCGTCGAGTATTCAATGAAGCAAACAAAAAAGAATTTATGTCTTCTTTAAGTAAATGTGACTGGGAATCTGTATATAATGTGGATATAAATGATATAAACAGACAATGTAATATTTTCATTCATGAATTTAATAAAATATTTAATCAAAGTTTTCCAATAACTTGCATCATTAAAAGGAAAAAACAAAGATCGGCATTATATACAGATCCTCAGAAAATAAAAGAATGTAAGCAAGATATGGATATACTATATGTACTTTCGCATTATAGTAATCACTGTAAACAGTTATATACCTATAAGAATAAAATTAAATCATCAGACAATAAGATGAAATGTATGTGGGGAATCTTCAAACAAATTAGCAATAAACCTACTGAAAAAAAGAGACTAAAAGGAGACCCAATTAGTGTAGCAGAAATGTTTAATCAATTTCTATCACAACAAAACTTACAGGGAGCATCAGGAAATCTAAATTTATCAAATAATAATTACAATCATATAGAATACAATAACAAATCAATGTTCCTACCTTCAGTAACGCAATCAGAATTAATAGGTATTTCAAATAGACTGAAAAATAAATATAGTAGCGTAGATAACGAAATCTCAAACAACATTATCAAACAGAGTATCAAGTTAATGTCGCAACTATTGGTATACATAATCAACAATTCTTTTAAATTCGGAATATTTCCTGATAAATTGAAATTAGCACTCATTAAACCAATATTTAAGAAAGGAGACTCAGAATATGGATGACTACAGGCCTATAAGTCTTCTATCAGCATACTCAAAATTATTTGAGATTGCAATTTGTGACAGGCTATTAAAGTTTTTTAGTAAATCTATCGAGACGGCCATATTTCAATTTACTAAAATATATAAACGATGCCTTTGAAAACAAAGAGCTTGCACTAGGTATTTTTTTAGATTTATCTAAAGCTTATGATACAATAGATCATACAATTTTGTTATTAAAGATGGAGAAATATGGTGTAAGAGGAAACACATTACAATGGTTCGAGTCATATCTGTCAAACAAAACATCAAAAAGTAGTTATAGAAGAAGGTGGAGTGCAATTTAAATCTACAATTTGTAATAGTGGCAATGTAGGAATACCTCAGGGTAGCATTCTAGGGCCTATATTATTTATAATATCTATTAATGACCTACATCGGTTGAGATTAAATACAAAATGTAGCATAACCAATTATGCTGATGACACAAATTTATTGGTCTCCGCCACACTGTATCCAGATCTTGTGTCAATGGCTAATAATATATTTGAAAACATTGAGAAGTGGTTTGCCTCTAATATGCTGCGACTTAATAAAGAAAAAACAAATGCTGTTCTTTTTAAAACAAAACAGTCACAGAAGAATGCCCCTGAATTCATTCAATTATCAGATAATAAAATCAAATTAAGTTCTGAGGTTAAGTTTTTGGGTGTGATTATTGATGATTCGTTGGATTGGCGCTCGCAAGTTGAACACTTGTCCTCGAAAACAGCGAAGCTCTGCTACTTATTGAATTTTAAGGTTCGGAATAATTTTTAGGGGAAATAGTAGCCACATACAAAATATTTTTATAATACAAAAGCGATTTATACGTTCAGTTTTTGGCTTAACATATAGACAATCTTGCAAAGGAGTTTTTAAGGAGAATGGTATACTCACAATTTATAGTTTGTTTATTTATGAATGTTTAAATTTTTTTTCAAAAATAGATCTAAATTTGGCAGATGCATTAAATTTTACAATCATTTACCGAGAAAAATACAAGATCTTCATTTGTTCAGTAAATATAAAACTGAGGTATTTCGCTTATTGTTGGACGCAGAACTTAACTCTCTTAATGCCTACTTTGATAACATGCGCTTGACTTAATTTTTTGTTGTTATTAACTTTTCGACATTATATCTGCTTGTTAATATTCTACGCCATATTATGATTTGACATAATTTCATTTATGTTTTCAATTATATTATTTGTTTTTGTTAACATTTCTCTGAAATAAAGTTTGGTTATTATTATTATTATTATTTAAGGTTTGATTTGATATCGTTGGCCATATCATCGATACGTCTTGTTATAGTCCAGCGAGAAAGACTTATTTTTTCTATATCATCGCTCTTTTCTCAGTTCTTTGACGACAGCACTAAGACAATCTTTAACAAAATCACCTTCAGAATAAGGTTTCGACTGATTTGCAATTTTTTTACTAATTATAAAACTTGCTCTTACAATACTATTGCATAAATCACTTTGTTTGTGGAAAAGTGTCTGTTGCGTAGATTAACATTTTTTCAAATTTTTTATTTTATCTTTTCTTTGTTGCTCATTGAGATTACTATAACTAGAATGTTTTGATGTAAAGTGGCGTTTTAAATTAAATTCTTTTACCACTGATATACTTTCGAGGCAAATTAAACAAACTGACTCGCTTGTTTTTGCACAATAAAAAAGTAATCGTTAGTCCACTTATTTTAAAAAAACACGATATTCAACATCAACTTTTCTTCTCTTCTCTGATGTCATTTTAAAGATTATGTTAAATTGTAAATTAAGTATGAATTTAGAAACTGCTGTGCCTCACTACAAATAACTAAGTGCTTTTGCTCTGCTGATTCTTCCTTCACTAATTCATGCTTACAGCTAGTGCAAATAAGACGGGTTTTGTTTCTGTTTTTTGCACACACTGAATGCTGAGTTGACTAAATACAGTACAAAAACTATGATACCTATACAACTTTATGATCCTTAGTTTATATGAAAATTATTAAGAGTACATATATATTTTTTTTACTTTTAATGTCCAGGTTTAGTGAGATTTGAAAATTATGCTGCGGGCCGGATAAAATGAAGTCAGGGGCCGGTTCCGGCCCGCGGGCCGTACGTTGCATATGCCTGATTTAGACAATCGGTATCATATCTCATAAAATCTATTCAAATTAGTTACAAGAAATTTGTAATAGGAGTTTTGAAAACCAAGAATACGATCAAATTACGTTGTAATATAATTGATTAACTTATATAGATAGCAGCTAGAAAAATAATAAATTGTATCTTTTTGCAAAATTCTTCAAGCTTTATGTACTCACTTGTGACATTTTAATCGTTGAATCATATAAAGCCTTATAACAAAAGTTACTGCTAATATTGAAAATTGATCCTTAAACTTTGTCTGGAAGTTTTATAAACTTAACAGGAATAAATAGGTAGTTTTAAGAAACATACAAACTTTCTCAGAATCTATAAATTTATATTAAATTCATCCGATATCAGACTACCTTTATTTGTTTTTTTTTTTTCGCTTTTATTATTTCCAAGAAAATACTTATTGCGGCACTTTGTTTATACATTGGCGACTTAAATGAAAGTTATTGGCTTTACCATCGTATTGCAACAAAATGCATTAATTTTTAAATTAATTAGAACCAAGTACGCCTTTGGTAACCAATACGCATATGGCAACTTTTCTTTATATAAGTGAAGCAAAACAAATGCATCTTAATTATAAAACTATAGAAGAGATAGCTTTGAAATTCAAGCAAAAAAATATTTTAAAAATTTTGCAATTCTTAGTATAATTTTTTTTTTCAAATATTGCTAGGGTTCTTAAAAAAGATTATTTAGAATTTAAGAATAGTTAATTTTGAAAAATATTTGAAATCAACAAATACTAAGGGCTTGAACATATACCTGTATGAAAAATAAATGATATAAGGATATAATTTTAGTTTTACTAACAACGCCATACAAAACTTAACAACTAAATGTTCGGACAAACAAAAATTTTAAAAACCTTAATTTACATAATATAAGGTGGCGCAAAAGTAATGTTATAGTTTTAATTGGCCGCCATAGAGCGATAAACACCTCAAGGTCGTAGATTTATTGTTACTGCTTATTTGACAAATTTTAAATCATTATTTTAGCGCAACGTGAATTTGTCGACGTTTTCCCTGTCATTGTGTTCCATGTACTCGAACAGTAAATCCACATGTAATGCAAGAAGATCTATTTCATCTCCTCAAAGTCACTGTTTGGTGCAGCATTTGCAGTGAAGATGTGATTAGTCCTTATTTTTTGAAGACGATGGCGCTGCCGTAACCGTAAATTAGGTCAGCGTTACAGGCAGATGTTAAACGAGTTCTTTTGCCGCAAGTTGCTGCATTGGGCCTCGATCATTGTTGGTTTCAACAAGTCGGAGCAACCGCTCACACAGCTCGGGTATTTATGGAGATTTTGAGACACCAACTTCCAGGTCGAGTGATCGCCCGATTTGGAGAATTGAACTGGCCGTCCAGATCGCCAGATCTAACAGTACCAGACTTCTTTGGGGCTTTTTTAAAATTTCGTGCTTACCACAACAACCATTTCAAACTTGAAAGCTAACATTGAAGAAGAAATCGCCAATTTAAAGCCAGATGTTTTGCGATCAACAATTCAAAATGCCGTAAAACGAGAGCAATTATGGATCAACTCGGGAGGTGGCCATTTGAGCGATATAATTTTTTCCAAGTAATGTAACCAATAATACACATAAACTTTTGATGAACACAGAGCTCTTTTTTCATTTATAACAAAAAGACAGCCAATTCAAACTATGACATTGCTTTTGCGCCACCCTGTATACATGATTAAATTTTAAAACTACATTAAGATTATAATAAATTTTATCATTTATATAAATATTTAAATGGTTTGGTTCCTATACACATTGAAATGCATAACGGGCGAAGAAATTAATGAAAATATTGCATAATATCGTGACAACAAAATGTTCGGACAATTTCAGGCATTAGTATTTTAATATGGCGATAAATTGCTATGTTCTTCTATAACCGCTGCAAACTTGCTTGGCATTGTTTTTATTAATATGTGACACACGGCAGAGTTGGAACTTTGCCATAACTCTCCCAAATTAATATTAAAGTCGGGTATCATCAAGCATTTTTGTTTCATTTAATGCCAAAATATCTCAATAATATTAAGGTCCAAACTGTTCGAAGGCAATGGATAGGACCATTTTTTAGTAGTTTTTGCATTATGACATGCAACATCGTCCTGTTGGAATATAAAAATGATGTCTCGGTAAAGATATTTGGCGCTTGCACAAGATTACTTTTTTTAAATTTCTTGATATTTTGCTGTAGTAATTGTACCCCCTGCCACCTCATACCATCCTAGCTCTACTGCGGACACTGCACCCTTAAATCATAAAACCCTTACTTTTACTTTTATTTTGATGCAACCTTTATGAAATGCTTTATTTACGGTTTTATTATTCTAAATATTCTAAATCTACGTATGTTTTGAAACTTTGCTCGTCACTAGAAATGCCTTTGTGTCGATTCTGGATCTGGATCGAGTTTTCCAAAGGTTATCAAATCATTAACCAGAGTACCGTTGTGCCCCCCTGGCTGGGACAGCTCTCCGTTGTTCTATCACTCATTCAGCCACCCAAGGTGACGAGCAAAGGACAGCACAACGCTTGGAGGGGTTTCTATAATGTTGGCCATGTTCGGCCAGAGCTCACCTAGCATGAACTCTCTAAGGTGGGCGGGAGCCGAGCAGGTGGTTTATACATGCTCCACTGTCTCGTGCTCTTCTTCACATGCTCTGCATATGGGGGTTTTCGCCAGACCCATAGTAAACAAGTGTTTCCTTAGCTGACAGTGACCCGTACGGGTACCTGTGGGAATACGCAGATTCCCCCGCGACAATCGCAGATAGTATTCATCTGTTTTCAGATTTAGTGAGCGCATTGCTTCCTTGGCCTATCTGCAGCCTGAGGTGTTGTCCCAACGTTGTTTTAGCGTCTTGAGAGTGTTTTGTTTGAGGAAGTCACTGAGGAATTTCGGTATGGCGCGATCAGGGGGCCGTTCGTGGTATCAGTGAGAACCGATCCAGTCCGCACCAGCTCGTCTGCCTTGCTGTTGCCTTCTTCATTATTATTTTCCTTGACCCAGCGCAGCTTAATACCGTTTGATTGTGCTGCTTGTTCCCACGTCACTTTGCCATCGAGGATCACTCCCAAGTATTTGACAATGTCAACCGGGTGTTGAGGAGCTTAGGAAGCTTTTTGTGCCAATTTATTTTCTGCTTTTCTGTAAGTAGGGGTGTTTCTTTCGCCTAAAACGTTACGAATAATAAAAAATCATGAACTTAATAAAAACTTATCCATCGACCTTATAAAAACTGAGTCCTGTTTTTGTACAGTTTCTGTATCACTCCCTCGACAACATCTTCCCTGTTCCAGCATTCCTGTATGCAATGAGGGCTCGTAATATGTTAGAACGATCCTGTTTGCTAATTTTTCTAGTAAACGTCGATCCTCGAGATATTGTGGTACAAAATAAAACAAAAATTGCGTGATGATCCCCAAAGGACTGTTGCAGATTTGAAGATAAAATTGGGTGAATTATGGCAAAGCTTCGATCCTAACATACGTCAATCAATAATAAAAATAATACCAAATAAGGTTAAATAGGTTGTAGAAGCACATGGCGATGTAAGTCAATATTAAAATATAATAGTAATTTCTTAAATTGTCCGAACATTTAGTTGTTAAGATATTATGCAATATTTTTGTAATTTATTCGACTGTAGAGCATTTCAATGTGTATATGAACCTAACCATTTAAATATTATTATAAATGGTAGTTTTTAATATAATTTTAATTACGCTGAATTAAATTATCACCTCACTCACGGTGAAACATTTTTATATTAATTAGAGGTTAAAAAACACATGGGGTAATTTCACAATTATAAAATTGTGAAACAACACCAACTGTTTTTAACCTCTAATTAAACTATTACCTTAATGCGCATGCGTTTTATTGCGAGAGTTTTAGACCATGACTTCACATAACCTTTGCTATTTTTTGTATCTTAAGTTTGAATGTGTGTGATCTTAAAATGTATTTATCAAGTTTATTTATTAAATATATAATTACAAAATTTAGTTTCTAGTTTTATCATGCCTTTTTAAAATAAATTATGAATTACTGGTATTATTGTCAATAAGGATTGTCCTAATATACTAGGCTTTGGATAGAATAGCTTTGTTTTAAAGTGACAGGTATATTTTTATGATATAATTTATATCGTTATTACATTGAAATTTTACATAAAAATGATTACTTTAGTTAACCTTTTTTTGTAATCCATAATACTGTAAATGCCTCAATACTACTCCTATACTTCTTTATCTCTCTTTCTCCTTCGTTCCTGCCCCAGTCTTGTCAGTATCTTTACCCTAGCCCCATCTTCACCCATCCAACCCTTTACGCTTCTCTATCCATCAATCCAGTCCTCTTTTAGCCCCGTACATACCTCTGGCATCTGCCATATGACCCCGTGCATCCTTCCCATATCACTCTCCCACCCATTTCTTCCAGCCTCTCTCCTCCGTCCCGCATCACGCCCTTGCCAAAATCACCCTTTTCCCTCTTCTGAAACGGTAATCATCCAGGTACTTTGGCCTCTAATTATGTCTGTACCCATTCCTTCATGATCCCCATTAATAAATCCACCCTCTCATACATTCCCTTCTTTTTCACTCTCCATCTACCCATGCTTTCCTTCCATACCTCCCTTTTACTACACACGCTCTCCCTATTTGTTTCCTGAATCAGTATTTATTCAGGCGCCGTCTTCTAAACCCCCAGCATCTACTTCAGGAAATATTACTACTCTGTCTCTCCAGCCTTTCATACCTCCTGACCCCCATACCTCCGCTCCATACATACGCACGCATCCCATTATATCATATGTATCGTCTTTACTTCTTTATCAATAATATTTTTATTCGCCAATATTATGTTTTTTATCTCCTACATTTTTTTATATTTTTGCTACTTTATTTTTACAGCTTAGTCATACTCTGTATTTTATTAACTTTTTATTTGTATGTGGCTTTATTTTTTAATTTATTTTTTATTCAATTTATACGCTAGTTGAGTGTTGACCTACATATATTGTTTATATTTGTTCATCTATTATTATTTTTTTACCTCTTTCGTGCATATCAAATATTTATTTACAAATTTATATAATAATGTTTCCAATTTTTATTTTTCCGCATTTTGGTGAATTACAGTTTCAATTTTATTTCTCGAATCTATACTTCTATTCGAATGACTTGTGAAAAACTATTGTTAGGGTACCAATAAATTGAATTAATATTGAATTTCGCTTATTGGAAATTTATATTCAAACATTATCAATCAGTGTTAATTAAATAATAACGATTATATTTCGGTTCTTAGTGTACCTTATTATGAATTTGCGTTTATGTAAGAGCACGCCCATATTTGTTCAGAATCCACATTTCCAAACTGTCCATGTTTGTGAATTAATGACTATTTAATAACGAGCACTGTTTTATTTAAAAAATACATATTAAGTTTCGCAAATATGGAAAACATCATTCTGTATCTAGCTTTAAAAAAATATTAGTGTTTTATCGATTGAAGTCATATAGTAAAATATGTCGTAATGAAAACTCACTTTTCCAGGTAAACAAAATAATGTAATGTGGTGAAAATATATTTTAAATAAATAAATGATACTTCGTTAAATTTTCGACGATTAAAATTACAATATTTAAATAATTTGTATTTTAAGCACAATAAAATTTCTTTATTATTACTATCAATTCAAACTGTTTGTGAAATATTACGCACTACATATATCAATATGACTAATTAGTATATCGTATGGGATGCAATGTAATAAACTATACAGTTTATACCACTTACATTTCTAAAATCGCTCCGATTGTTCGTCCTTTTCTTTTACCTTCATTTAACCACTTCTTTAATCGCAAGCACCAAATAAGCTGTCGAGGCACTAATTGATTGGTTGCATGCAATCCGTTGCTTAATTAATTGCGGCACGACTACTACCTCGTAGTGCAATTATTTTCGGCGTTTAAAATAACTGAGATATAAAAATATTGTGCATAACAGTGAACTGGGTCATGTTACATTATGTTTCCAGTCCAGTTTACCATTAGGAATTAGGAGTGGTCCCTTAATGACCCGAAGAGGTGATGAGAGGCACTAAGTCCTTGAGTGGAAGGGTGCGAGGATGGACATTAATTTACGTTACACGACTGACCAAGGACACACACACGTCTTTAAGCAGCAATTCTCAGAATTTATCCCACGTTTGGAAATAGCAAGAGGGGTGGAAAGGGACACATTTGTTACCTACGTTTCTATCGTGTAAAATTAAATGTTATTGGTTATCGTAGCCACATTTGTCGACTGTGTATTTATACTGCACGAACTTAATATGCATAAAATATACACGATTAATCACTGATACTGTATTCAAACAATATGAAATGGTTTATATTTATTACTATATACGAGATAACTTGAATTAAAAGTAAGATAAAATATTTCAATTTGAAACATTATTCCTAGTTAGTAAGAAATACTTACAATAGTTAATGTAAACAAAACTAAATATCAAATCACATTATTATATTTACCCGAATTTTCACATATACTCTATAGAGACTGAGGCTGTTAATAGTAAGTGCTTTATCTTTATACCTACCCTACATTATTCTAAGGCAAAGATAACTTCCTCAACAAAGTTATATCGTGAAATGGATGGGCATTTACAATTCTAAACCACCCCTAAACATTTAATACTCAATATTCAGTTATAGTGCCATACATGTAAGTTCAGTAAATGAAATTAAAACGATGTCTCCCAACCTACTTATATGTATATATATATATAGTTATGTACCTTCGAAAAAAAAAATTGTCGACCTAGTGAGAATCTCATAAAATTAGTAGTGTTAATTAAAAATTGTATGTATTAAAGTTTGAAACGTCCCGGCGGTATTTTCACTAATAACAGGATACCATG
>CAXAKX010000282.1:0-10000 GCA_963969525.1 Ontholestes murinus
CGCGTACGTACATCGTCCGTGCTCGTTTTTGTTTGTTTGTTTGTTTGTTTGTTTGTGCCAATATTTATTATTTGTATATGTATATATAATATATATATGTAATATTATCTCTCTGGTGGTTACAATCGGTAGTATATTTTATTTAAAATAAATATGTTTGTTATAACGGATGACGGACCGCGCGCGCGCCCATACAGAATGCATCCGTAGTAAGGCGGCGCGATGCGAGCATCCCTCTCTGGAAGAATGGGATATATACTCCCAAAACTTCAGTGTCTTTTTATGTTTCTTTCAAACAGACGACGGATCAGCCACACGAGTCAACCGAGATCGGATATATCATATCTGGTATGATATCGTCGATCGGTCGGTCAAAACGAGAGAGATGCGAACGTCCGGTTCGTATATAGAGTACACACACAGTGTGTTGTTGTGTGTACAAAAATACAGTGTGAGTAATACGCTTCGACGCATCAGTTCTACGTATATAAATATACGAGTTTTTCAGATGCGAGAAGCCGAACGTCAGATCGTCAGTGTATCTGTTTCGCGTACACACATATATTGTGCGACACAAAAATACGTTAATGATCCTTCCGCAGGTTCACCTACGGAAACCTTGTTACGACTTTTACTTCCTCTAAATGATCAAGTTTGGTCATCTTCCCAGCAACATCGACGAACGTCGAAACGTCACCGAGTACCGGTCCGAAGACCTCACTAAATCATTCAATCGGTAGTAGCGACGGGCGGTGTGTACAAAGGGCAGGGACGTAATCAACGCGAGCTTATGACTCGCGCTTACTGGGAATTCCTCGTTCATGGGGAACAATTGCAAGCCCCAATCCCTAGCACGAAGGAGGTTCAGCGGGTTACCCGGACCTTTCGGCCAGGGAGGACACGCTGTCTCCTTCAGTGTAGCGCGCGTGCGGCCCAGAACATCTAAGGGCATCACAGACCTGTTATTGCTCATTCTCGTGCGGCTAAAAGCCACTTGTCCCTCTAAGAAGAATTGATTGTACGCCGACAGTAAAAATCAAACGAGCGGCACGCACGACCGTTTGCACGACCGTGACGATACCGACGCCGACCTTTGAGATGTCGAAAGTACGCCTAGTTAGCAGGCTAGAGTCTCGTTCGTTATCGGAATTAACCTGACAGATCACTCCACCAACTAAGAACGGCCATGCACCACCACCCACCGAATCAAGAAAGAGCTCTCAATCTGTCAATCCTTCCGGTGTCTGGGCCTGGTGAGGTTTCCCGTGTTGAGTCAAATTAAGCCGCAGGCTCCACTCCTGGTGGTGCCCTTCCGTCAATTCCTTTAAGTTTCAGCTTTGCAACCATACTTCCCCCGGAACCCAAAAGCTTTGGTTTCCCGGAAGCTGCCCGCCGAGTCATCGGAGGAACGTCGGCGGATCGCTGGCTGGCATCGTTTATGGTTAGAACTAGGGCGGTATCTGATCGCCTTCGAACCTCTAACTTTCGTTCTTGATCAATGAAAACGTTTTTGGCAAATGCTTTCGCTTTAGTCCGTCTTGCGACGATCCAAGAATTTCACCTCTAACGTCGCAATACGAATGCCCCCATCCGTTCCTATTAATCATTACCTCGGGGTTCCGAAAACCAACAAAATAGAACCGAGGTCCTATTCTATTATTCCATGCACTAAGTATTCAGGCGAAGTTTTAGCCTGCTTTAAGCACTCTAATTTGTTCAAAGTAAACGTGCCGGCCCACCTCGACACTCAGTGAAGAGCACCGCGATGGGATTTCAAGTTGAGCCGCCCTCGCGGGCTAAGCTCACCGGCAGGACGTCCCGCGGGCACGCCAGTTGGACACCGCGAGCGATGAACCGGCGGCGCGGGACACAGATTCGACTACGAGCTTTTTAACCGCAACAACTTTAATATACGCTATTGGAGCTGGAATTACCGCGGCTGCTGGCACCAGACTGGCCCTCCAATTGATCCTCGTTAAAAGGTTTAGAGTGTTCTCATTCCGATTACGGGGCCTCGGATGAGTCCCGTATCGTTATTTTTCGTCACTACCTCCCCGTGCCGGGAGTGGGTAATTTGCGCGCCTGCTGCCTTCCTTGGATGTGGTAGCCGTTTCTCAGGCTCCCTCTCCGGAATCGAACCCTGATTCCCCGTTACCCGTTACAACCATGGTAGGCGCAGAACCTACCATCGACAGTTGATAAGGCAGACATTTGAAAGATGCGTCGCCGGTGCGAGACCGTGCGATCAGCAATAAGTTATTCAGATTCACCAAGTTGTACGATGAACGGACTCGCGTCCGACACCGATTGGTTTTGATCTAATAAAAGCGCTCCTTCCGTCTCCGGTCGGAACTCTGTTTGCATGTATTAGCTCTAGAATTACCACAGTTATCCAAGGATAAGTGGTACGATCTAAGGAACCATAACTGATTTAATGAGCCTTTCGCGGTTTCACCTTAATTTGGCTTGTACTGAGACATGCATGGCTTAATCTTTGAGACAAGCATATGACTACTGGCAGGATCAACCAGGGAGCTGTGTTTAGTCGCGCACACTCGAGCGGCGGCGCTTACGCGCGCGCGCGCCCGGTGTAACGACGAGCTCATTTATTTATAATAAAGAGGTGGTTCGAAATTCTGCTCTGCTGAACGGAACATCGCACATATCCCGGTTTACGCGTGCACGGACCCCCGACGTTAACGTGTCACTCCATTGGTATACAGAGCACGCCAGTAAAACACCTATCCCGCCCCTGTGGCGGGGTCAAGACGGTGGACGTGATGCAACTTGTGTAAAAGACACGAAACGCGGGGCGGCGGTTGTGCTACGGCGATATTACGACTAGACGTTCACACATTTATGCAGACCCACGACTTTTTTTGTTTGATAATGCGCCCGGAGACACACACGTGAGCACACGACGGCACATGTACACGAGCACACGGCGGCCGGCCGGCGGTGTGAACACCAAGAATTCGTAATTCTGCTCTCTGCTGAACGGAACATCGCACATATCCCGGTTTACGCGTGCACGGACCCCCGACGTTAACGTGTCACTCCATTGGTATACAGAGCACGCCAGTAAAACACCTATCCCGCCCCTGTGGCGGGGTCAAGACGGTGGACGTGATGCAACTTGTGTAAAAGACACGAAACGCGGGGCGGCGGTTGTGCTACGGCGATATTGCGACTAGACGTTCACACATTTATGCAGACCCACGAATTTTTTTGTTTGATAATGCGCCCGGAGACACACACGTCAGCACACGACGGCACATGTACACGAGCACACGGCGGCCGGCCGGCGGTGTGAACACCAAGAATAGGAGTGGAGAGACTCTCGGTCCACACAACTCCGAAATGCATCAATATATCATATATATGGCATGAGAGAGAAGAGAAATTTTATAAATTTCACATCTCGCCAAGGCTTACACACACTACAAAAAACATCATTGTTCGTTAGATTGAAAATCATCGTCTCGGCCAAGGGGACCACGCGCTCGGGTCCCCCGAACGTCTGACTTTATGATGATATATATATTTCAATCAACATAAGTTTTCATTCTCGCTCGGAATTCGGTGAGTTATTGCATTTGAATTTTCACGGAGTTTTTACGCACCGCTACTTTAAAAATATTACATGTTCAGTCTACATGTTGCTCGCATAAGGGCCATACGCATAAACGAATATACGAAATGGGTCCCGCGAACGTGCTATTCGGACAGGTTCAAACTACCTGTTAGAGTTTTCAACACCGAACTGTCCGGACACGGCGAGGCCGTGATTTTATATTCAACAGACGGTATATATATATGGTGGGTGAGAGACAAGAAAAAAATTTCCTCGGGCGGCAACTGATTTCTCGCGTCTCGTTTTATTAAAACATCGAACTGTCCAGACACGGCGAGGCCGTGATTTTATTTTCAACAGACGATAATAACACGATGATGATATATATTTATATATGTAGTAAAATACGGGGAACGATTTTTGTATGAGGCACAACCGACACACAAACCACACACATCTTATTATATATTATAATAGAGTAGCAGATTGGTGCAACACTGAGACCTCGGCGTTCCCCCAAACAAGAGATAAAACTAAAAACACGCCGGCCGACTTATTACACGTAACGTATATAATGGCATTACACTACTACACTGGTGTTGTTGTGTCGCCCGTTGCCGTGTGTCGTCGCCCGCCGTTGTTCCTCGTTCGTCTCTCCGGTTTCGTCGTCGTTTTATTAAATACATCGAACTGTCCAGACACGTGAGGCCGTGATTTTATTTTCAACAGACGATGATGATATTTTATGTGTATTAATATGATGGGGAACGATTATATGAGGCACACCGAACACGCAAAACCACACACATCTTCTTATTATATATTATATATAATACTAGAGAAGTAGCAGCTTGGTGAACACACTGAGACCTCGCGTTCCCCCACAAGAGATAAAAACTAAAAACACGCCGGCCGACTTATTACACGTAACGTATATAATGGCATTACACTACTACACTGGTGTTGTTGTGTCGCCCGTTGCCGTGTGTCGTCGCCCGCCGTTGTTCGTCGTTCGTCTCTCCGGTTCGTCGTCGTTTTATTAAATACATCGAACTGTCCAGACACGTGAGGCCGTGATTTTATTTTCAACAGACGATGATGATATTTTATGTGTATTAATATGATGGGGAACGATTATATGAGGCACACCGAACACGCAAAACCACACACATCTTCTTATTATATATTATATATAATACTAGAGAAGTAGCAGCTTGGTGAACACACTGAGACCTCGCGTTCCCCCACAAGAGATAAAAACTAAAAACACGCCGGCCGACTTATTACACGTAACGTATATAATGGCATTACACTACACTGGTTGTTGTGTCGTCGCCCGTTGCCGTGTGTCGTCGCCCGCCGTTGTTCGTCGTTCGTCTCTCCGTCCGTCGCATAGGGCAAAAATTTGTTAAAAATTTTATTTTACCCATGCGACGGTTTATTAAAGCCAAAAGGATATTTATTTCGGCGTTTCTTTGCGATATATATACATATACTGCTCGCCTGGTCGTTCTTTTTCAATCTTCCACTTTTCACCCGAACGACCTGCACCACCCATATAGCTGTTTGATGCATATTTGTACAGAATAACGGCGAGAAATTAAATTTTTATTTTTCCACCTAGCGCTGCCCGAAAATATCATTTGTGTGTGAAACAAGACGAAACGAAGCGTAATACTCGACTTTATTTGCGTAAATCGAAAATTCGCTCATCGCACCGTGCACCACCATATATATGTCTCTCGCACACAGGTACCGAATAACGCTTTCGGCATCGTGCGCACCGACCGACCGCCGCATTTAAGTTTTTCGCACGCCCGTACCGAATAACGCTTTTAGCATCGTGCGCGCCGACCGACCGACCGACCGACCGCCTCATATATATGTTTCTCGTACATAGGTATCGAATAACGGCAGAAATTATTTTTATTTTATTAAAATAAAATTTTCGTTAATTCGCTTACTCGATACGAAAGGACACATCGGCGAGTGGAAATAAAGCGGACCGAAGTTAAAACGTTCGACATTAGGTTTTTCGCACACCGGTACCGAATAACGCTTTCGACCTGCACCGCCCATACAGCTGTTTGATGCATATTTGTACAGAATAACGGCGAGAAATTTTATTTTTATTTTTCCACTTAGCACTGCCCGAAAATATCATTTGTGTGTGAAACAAGACGAAACGAAGCGTAATACTCGACTTTATTTGCGTAAAATGAAAATTCGCTCATCGCACCGTGCACCACCATATATATATGTCTCTCGCACACAGGTACCGAATAACGCTCTCGGCATCGTGCACACCGACCGACCGCCGCATATAAGTTTTTCGCCCGCCCGTACCGAATAACGCTTTTAGCATCGTGCACACCGACCGACCGCCTCATATATATGTTTTTCGTACACAGGTACCGAATAACGGCAGAAATTATTTTTATTATATTAAAATAAAATTTTCGTCAATTCGCTTATTCGCACCGACCGACCGCCTAATATATATGTTTTTCGTACACAGGTACCGAATAACGGCAGAAATTATTTTTATTTTAATAAAATAAAATTTTCGTCAATTCGCTTATTCGCACCGACCGACCGCCTCATATATATGTTTTTCGTACACAGGTACCGAATAACGGCAGAAATTATTTTTATTTTAATAAAATAAAATTTTCGTCAATTCGCTTATTCGCACCGACCGACCGCCTCATATATATGTTTTTCGTACACAGGTACCGAATAACGGCAGAAATTATTTTTATTTTAATAAAATAAAATTTTCGTTAATTCGCTTACACGATGCGAAAGGACAGATCGGCGAGTGGAAATAAAGCGGACCGAAGTGAAAACGTTCGACTTTAGGTTTTTCGCACACAGGTACCGAATAACGCTTTTAGCATCGTGCACACCGACCGACCGCCGCGTACAATTATTTCGCACGCCCGTACCGAATAACGCTTTTGGCATCGTGCACACCGACCGACCGCCTCACATATATATTTTTCGTACATAGGTACCGAATAACGGCAGAAATTATTTTTATTTTAATAAAATAAAATTTTCGTCAATTCGCTTATTCGCACCGACCGACCGCCTCATATATATGTTTTTCGTACACAGGTACCGAATAACGGCAGAAATTATTTTTATTTTCATAAAATAAAATTTTCGTTAATTCGCTTACACGATGCGAAAGGACAGATCGGCGAGTGGAAATAAAGCGGACCGAAGTGAAAACGTTCGACTTTAGGTTTTTCGCACACAGGTACCGAATAACGCTTTTAGCATCGTGCACACCGACCGACCGCCGCGTACAATTATTTCGCACGCCCGTACCGAATAACGCTTTTGGCATCGTGCACACCGACCGACCGCCTCACATATATATTTTTCGTACATAGGTACGGAATAACGGCAGAAATTATTTTTATTTTATTAAAATAAAATTTTCGTCAATTCGCTTATTCGCACCGACCGACCGCCTCATATATATGTTTTTCGTACACAGGTACCGAATAACGGCAGAAATTATTTTTATTATATTAAAATAAAATTTTCGTCAATTCGCTTATTCGCACCGACCGACCGCCTCATATATATGTTTTTCGTACACAGGTACCGAATAACGGCAGAAATTATTTTTATTTTAATAAAATAAAATTTTCGTTAATTCGCTTACGCGATGCGAAAGGACAGATCGGCGAGTGGAAATAAAGCGGACCGAAGTGAAAACGTTCGACTTTAGGTTTTTCGCACACAGGTACCGAATAACGCTTTTAGCATCGTGCACACCGACCGACCGCCGCGTACAATTATTTCGCACGCCCGTACCGAATAACGCTTTTGGCATCGTGCACACCGACCGACCGCCTCATATATATGTTTTTCGTACACAGGTACCGAATAACGGCAGAAATTATTTTTATTTTAATAAAATAAAATTTACGTTAATTCGCTTACGCGATGCGAAAGGACAGATCGGCGAGTGGAAATAAAGCGGACCGAAGTGAAAACGTTCGACTTTAGGTTTTTCGCACACAGGTACCGAATAACGCTTTTAGCATCGTGCACACCGACCGACCGCCGCGTACAATTATTTCGCACGCCCGTACCGAATAACGCTTTTGGCATCGTGCACACCGACCGACCGCCTCACATATATATTTTTCGTACAAAGGTACGGAATAACGGCAGAAATTATTTTTATTTTATTAAAATAAAATTTTCGTTAATTCGCTTACGCGATGCGAAAGGACAGATCGGCGAGTGGAAATAAAGCGGACCGAAGTCAAAACGTTCGACTTTAGGTTTTTCGCACACAGGTACCGAGTAACGCTTTTAGCATCGTGCACACCGACCGACCGCCGCGTACAATTATTTCGCACGCCCGTACCGAATAACGCTTTTGGCATCGTGCACACCGACCGACCGCCTCATATATATGTTTTTCGTACACAGGTACCGAATAACGGCAGAAATTATTTTTATTTTAATAAAATAAAATTTACGTTAATTCGCTTACGCGATGCGAAAGGACAGATCGGCGAGTGGAAATAAAGCGGACCGAAGTGAAAACGTTCGACTTTAGGTTTTTCGCACACAGGTACCGAATAACGCTTTTAGCATCGTGCACACCGACCGACCGCCGCGTACAATTATTTCGCACGCCCGTACCGAATAACGCTTTTGGCATCGTGCACACCGACCGACCGCCTCACATATATATTTTTCGTACATAGGTACGGAATAACGGCAGAAATTATTTTTATTTTATTAAAATAAAATTTTCGTTAATTCGCTTACGCGATGCGAAAGGACAGATCGGCGAGTGGAAATAAAGCGGACCGAAGTCAAAACGTTCGACTTTAGGTTTTTCGCACACAGGTACCGAGTAACGCTTTTAGCATCGTGCACACCGACCGACCGCCGCGTACAATTATTTCGCACGCCCGTACCGAATAACGCTTTTGGCATCGTGCACACCGACCGACCGCCTCACATATATATTTTTCGTACACATGTACAGAATAACGGCAGAAATTATTTTTATTTTATTAAAATAAAATTTTCGTTAATTCGCTTACGCGATACGAAAGGACACATCGACGAGCGGAAATAAATGTGAACCGTGGTAAAAATTTCGTAATTATTTCGTGTCGATCGAAATTTCGCTTTTCGCACCGTGCACACCGACCGACCGCCACACCGGTACAGAATGACTGTCGAAATTTCTTTTATCATTCGATAATATAATATTCGTTCGTTCGCTCGCTCGCAGGAAACGTAAGGAAAAAAGATCGACGAGCGGAAATTAATTGCGAACCGTGGTAAAAGTTTCGAAATTATTTCTTGTCGAAATTATTTTTATAATATTAAAATATAATATGCGTTAATTCGCTTACGCGATACGAAAGGACACATCGACGAGCGGAAATAAATGCGAACCGTGGTAAAAATTTCGTAATTATTTCGTGTCGATCGAAATTTCGCTTTTCGCACCGTGCACACCGACCGACCGCCACACCGGTACAGAATGACTGTCGAAATTTCTTTTATCATTCGATAATATAATATTCGTTCGTTCGTTCGTTCGCTCGCACGAAACGTAAGGAAAAAAGATCGACGAGCGGAAATAAATTGCGAACCGTGGTAAAAGTTTCGAAATTATTTCGAAATTATTTCTTGTCGAAATTTCGGTTTTAGCTCCGTGCACACCGACCGACCGACCGCCACATATAGGTTTTTCGTACATAGGTACCGAATAACGGCAGAAATTATTTTTATTATATTAAAATATAATATTCGTTAATTCGCTTACGCGATACGAAAGGACACATCGACGAGCGGAAATAAATGCGAACCGTGGTAAAAATTTCGTAATTATTTCGTGTCGATCGAAATTTCGCTTTTCGCACCGTGCACACCGACCGACCGCCACACCGGTACAGAATGACTGTCGAAATTTCTTTTATCATTCGATAATATAATATTCGTTCGTTCGTTCGTTCGCTCGCACGAAACGTAAGGAAAAAAGATCGACGAGCGGAAATAAATTGCGAACCGTGGTAAAAGTTTCGAAATTATTTCTTGTCGAAATTATTTTTATAATATTAAAATATAATATTCGTTAATTCGCTTACGCGATACGAAAGGACACATCGACGAGCGGAAATAAATGCGAACCGTGGTAAAAATTTCGAAATTATTTCGTGTCGATCGAAATTTCGCTTTTAGCATCGTGCACATCGACCCACCGGCCGCCACATATAGGTCAATCGCACACCGGTACCGGATGACTGTCGAAAGTTCTTTTACTATACGATAATATAAAATTCGTCCATTCGCTCGTTCGAAACGAAAGGAAACATTGGTGGTAAGTGTGAAAATTGCGAAATTTAACCACCACTCACGCCTTATTTAACATAC